>JAHLJT010000420.1:0-23072 GCA_031308135.1 Acheta domesticus
GGCCACGAAGCAGGAAGCAGCAGGAGAAGAAAAGTCCTTCCACCAGCAGAGGCAAGCTATTGAAGTCTTGTAGACAGTGTTTTATTAGTCACGACAGGAAGGTTTGCAGATTCCTCAGAGCGGAGTGCTACAAGTGCGGTAAGAAAGGGCATATTAGAGAAGTGTGCAACAGTGGTTCTGCTGAAAACAGACGACAAGAAATGGACATCGATGAGGTGAGCGGGCACGTCAGAGAAGGACGCAGCAGTGGTTATGCCGAAAGCCAGCGGCAAGAAGAGGCATCGATGAAGGGGATGGTGATTGTATTATTCAGTTATGCAGTGTGATGACAAAAGTAAATTGTTTGTAAACTTGGAAATAGGTGGTAAATCTGTATTATTCCAGGTGGATACAGGTGCAGCAGCAACTCTAATAAGCATGACTACTTATGAGCAGCTGGGTTCTCCGCCTTGCGCCTCGCTGAACACAGTTTTTTATGGATATGCTAGACAGAGGATCAAGACGAAAGGTAAGATAAGCCTGCTAGCGAAATACAAAGCGATGGAAAGGCAAGTAACACTGGTGGTTGTGGACAGTCGTGATGCGGTTAACATTCTAGGAATGGATGTTTTCACAATTTTTGGATTTACGGTTCAGGACGCGTTTGTCATTCAGACTAGCGCCCTGCCAAAGGAGGTAAAGAATGTGATAGATTTGAATTCAGAAGTTTTTTCGGAGCAATTGGGAAAATGCAAATTTTTTGAGGCGCATTTGCAGTTGAAGAAAGATGCCACCCCTAAATTTTTTAAAGCACGACCTGTTCCCCTGGCAGTGAAAGATAAAGTAAAAAAGGAAATCGACAGGTTAGTAGATTTGGACGTCTTGACCCCCGTCAGTACTAGTGCATGGGCAACTCCAGTAGTCATAGTAAAAAAGAAAGACGGTAAAATTAGAATGTGCGGAGATTTCAAGAGCACCGTTAATGCGCAACTCATGGTAGAGCAGTTCCCCATCCCCAGAGCAGAAGAGCTTTTTCAGAAGCTAGCGGGCGGGCAGAGATTTTCAAAAATAGATTTGCGGGACGCGTATCTGCAGATCCCGTTAGATGAAGAGTCTGCGAACTTATTGGTAATTAACACACCGTTCGGGCTTTACCGATACAACCGGTTGCCTTTCGGGGTCGCTTCAGCTGCGGCTATTTTCCAGCGCTGCCTGCATACGCTGACAGCCCAGGTGAAGGGCAGCGCCAACTACCTAGATGATATAGTGGTAACGGGCGAGTCGGAGGAGGAACATCTACAAAACTTGAATCTCTTATTAAAGACTTTAAATGAATGGGGCCTAAGGGTTAACTTGGATAAGTGTGATTTTTTTAAAGAACAGATTACTTATCTAGGTCACGTGTTGGATAGCTCGGGGATCAGGCCAACCGGAGAAAACTCAACGGCGATTCAGCAGCTTCCGGTTCCTGTTAATTTGCAGCAGCTACAGTCATTTCTGGGGAAGATTAATTACTATGGCAAATTTATCAAGAACATGGCGGAAATAGCAGCACCCCTCAACGCGTTGCGTAAGAAAGGCGTAAAATGGCATTGGTCGGCAGATTGTGACAAGGCATTTCGGAGGTTGAAAGAGAATTTAATGCAGGCAGTTAAATTGGAACATTTTTTGCCAGATAGAACGACTATACTAGCTGTAGATGCATCAGAATATGGTATTGGGGCAGTCCTTTCGCAGAAGGATGCTAAGGGTGTTGAGCGGCCAATTGCTTGTGTGTCAAAAACGTTGAATGTTCACCAGAAGAATTACTCTCAGATAGAAAAAGAAGCTTTAGCAATTGTATACGGCGTGAGAAAATTCAACGAATACTTGTATGGGTCAAAGTTCATAATCATTACTGATCATAAGCCGTTGGTGTCTTTGTTCTCGCCACACAAGCGTATCCCAGATAATACGGCGCGTAAGATGCAAAGGTGGGCGCTTTTCCTGTCTGATTATAGTTACAGGATACTTTACAGATCTACATATCAGCATGCTAACGCAGATGCACTATCCCGTCTTCCGCAAGGGCCGGATGCAACTTTTGACTCTGAGGACATCGCCTGTCTCCAGCTGGACCAAGCCGAAGAGGAGGCAGTATCAGGTTTTCCAGTCTCGTCATATCAAGTGGCAAAGGAAACAAAGAAGGATCCGCAGCTCAGGCAAGTGCTGTACCACGTGCAAACTGGTTGGTCCAGCGCGCATAGGCGAACCAGGGCGCTGACGGAATGGTATAAGCTCCAACACAGGCTGTCGGTTAAGGGCGGCGTATTATTACTGGCTAGCGATGAAGGAGTTAGGGTAGTGATTCCGCATAAGTTGCGACCAAAGGTATTACGCCTTTACATGAGGGTCATTGGGGTATAGCCAGGACAAAGCAAGCAGCCCGCCGTTATTGTTATTGGCCAGGAATAACCAAAGAGATAGAGGAGATGAGCAAGCATTGCGAAGCATGCCAAACTAGTCAGGCAGCGCCGAGAGCGGATTTAAGCTCATGGCCCAACCCTGCGAGCCGTGGGACCGCATACATGTAGATTTTGCGGGTCCTTTCTTAGGGCATATGTGGTTGTTAGTAGTGGACGCATTGTCAAATTATCCGTACGTGATGCGGCATGCACCACACAACTGCACCACTACAATAGATGCTTTGAAGAAAGTTTTCGTAACAGAAGGCCTCCCACGAGTATTGATCTCCGATAACGGCCCGCAGTTCATATCAGCGGAATTCAAAAATTTTGTAAAAGTAGCGGGATACAGCACATTTTGTGCTCCACCGTTCCTCCTCAGTCAATGGAGAGGTGGAAAGATTAGTGGCAGACGTTCAAGTCAGCCATGCTTAAAGCAACTAGAGCGGGTGCATCAGTAGAGCAGGCGTTACTAGCATGTTGACCACCTATAGGACGTTACCAAATATGTCAGTAGAAGCCCCGCTCAAGTTATTGCATGGTCGGCAGCCCCGTACTTATTGTCCTTGTTATTTCCGGAAGAAGTGCCAGTGTCAACCAAAGGCGCTAAATTCAAGAGAGGAGATAAGGTACTGGTAAGAGTGTACGGAAGTAATTGTAAGTGGCAACCAGCAATAGTAACTGCAATAAGAGGAGGCAGAGTTTACGTCCTCAGGACAGAAGATAGATCAATCTCTCGGCATCAATCACAGATTAGGAGCGGGTACTACGATTCTGTAGTAGATAAGCAAACAGGCGGGGGGGGCCAGCGCAGAGCAGGGCAACAGAAAGTGTAATGCGTTTTCCCTTTCAAGCCAGCAGGAGGAGCGGCCCACACTGGATTCCGGCGCAACCATCGAGGAGCCATCTCTACAGTCGCAGCAGCGGCCGGCATTGCGGTAGGAGCAACCGACTGCGTCGTTTCACCCCCTACCATCACACTTCGGTGGGGAGGGTGTAGTATGCGGACGGCAGTTCAAAGTTGCCGCGCTAACTGCGCGGCAAAGAGCGCCGGCAGCATGTTCCCGCCTCCGCAGCAGGCGCGCAGGCACAGAGCGTCGGCATCCAGCGCGCTGAGCTTCGTCAAGCGCGCCAAGGGTGTGCTCAGAAACCAGCCACGCCTGTTACTGGGCTCCGGCACTGGTGAACGGCCAATCAGGGAAGCCGCGGGAAGCCTTGCGCGGAGCTGGCCCAAATAAAAGGACGCCGACGGAGGATCACCGGCAGTAGAGCGCTCGGCGTGGTTTCAGCCAGATGGCATATTGTTTTTTTGTATATGAAGTTTTGTGGTACTGTACATAGCGCCGAGTTGGCCCAGATTTTTGTAAATAAATATTCTTATGGAAAGTGAGTGTTTTTTGAGTTATACAGATACCATTTCGGAGAATTTCCATTTCCGAGCAGTGGGTGAAAGTAACAGACACGAACGAAGTTAAATGTCTCCTTGTCATCTCCGCCGACGGTTAATTTTTTCCCCGACTCGCGTTCCCCTGCACTTACCCAGCAGTGGCGTCGCTTCCTGGAGGCATCCCTCTCCGAAAGTGTCGTTTACGCGCCCTGGCGGACGAGAAGACGCAGAAACGGAGGAGGCTCTCTCCCCGCGAGCGCTGACAGAAGTCGCTTTAAGTCCCGCTCATGTGCTGGAAGCGGCTGTCGGAGACGCCTTGCGGTGCCTTGAAGACGACAAATCGGACAGAACATGCTTCGCGATAGAAGGGGAAATTTTTATACTGATGAAAAGCTCTTGAAATGGATGTTTTGGCCTTGGAGAATTCCCAGTGCACAGAAATAACTGAAATATTGCATTATTTCTAGGAAGGAATACGAAAGATGTTAATATTAATATTTCCTTGTACGATAACGCGAAGGCTAATTCTCCAGAAAGTATCATGTACATTATGCCATATTATCTACATTCGAACTAAAGAAATGAGATTAATGGAATCTCTTCTCCCAAAAGTGTATAAAATATATTCATGAAGTTGAGGAAAACGTCTTTTTCAGGATGAAGGAACGACTTATGAACTGAATTAAACACAAACAACTGGCACAGTTTGCTATGGGCATCAACTGGTGTCACTGCACTTCTTCCGTCCGGGAGGTCCTAGGGTTCGAGTACCGACGGAGGCAGGATTTTCGACACTAGCCGCACAAATAGATCGATTCAGCTGCTGTCTGGAGGAGAATTCTAGCACCGACGGATCTGATCGGTAGTTTTCATGGTTTCTCCCATCAACACCAGGCGAATGTTGGAGCAGTACCCTAAACAACGTGCCTGGGACAGCGCCCGATATTTCCTTTCTCTTTATTCTCTTATCCTCATCCATTACTTCACACACTTACATATACCTGCTCTACGCTACCACATATGGCGGGAGACCAGTCGGAAGCTTAGAGCTTGTTCCGACTGGACGGTGCGGCGCTGGCGGGAGATACCTGGTTGGGGAAAACTCAGCAAGCCGACGTAAGTCGGCGCCAGATATCGGCATCCAGCGGGGGAAATCACGGCCACCTTACACGATAAAACATGTACTACACTGACGGGACTAACAAACTCAGCCGTTTTATGTGCCCGGAATCACCAACCAATCAATCAGTCAATAAACGCAGACAACGAAGGACGAAGAAGATAAATAAGTAAGAAAAATTTTTTAAAAAACAAAGTAAAAATTTAAAATAAGAAAATAAGTAGAAACTATGTGTTGAAAATGTGCAGCTGGACGTTCGGACGTCAGAGAATAAGTTGGTGTTAACACGGAGATAAGGAAGAGAGAAAAAAAGAACAGGGGAGGAAGTTTGTGTTCTCTCCGCTCGGCGTTTACGTTGGGCTTCCTCCGGCGCGGGTCGCAGGCGTCTCGTCCGCTGCAAATTCCCCGGCTGCCAGAGAACATCTCGGGCCCGCGGGCGGACAGCCGGCGCGCTGACAGGGCCTCCGCCCTCTGGAAGGGCAGAGCACGACGCAGCGGCGGCGGCGCTTTAATCCCGGAATCATCCCTCGCAAGCAGCGCCCGCTTCCCCACGTCTTGGCACCGCTGGCCCGCCCTTCGCCCTCGCCCCGCGCCCGACTGCGCCACGCCCCCGCCGCGCCGCGGCCCTTCTCGCTTCGCCGCGTCACGCTCTGTCCCGCCCTGCCTTGCCCCGACCCGCATTGCCTCGTCCGTGTCACCTCGCTCCGTCTCGTCTCCCGCCGCCTCGCCTCTCTCTGTTTCTTGTGCCTCGCCTCGCTTCGCTCCGTCTCGCCTCACGTCGCTCTCTCTCGATTCACTACTTCTTGTCTCGCTCCGTCTCGCCTCGCTCCGTCTCGCCTCACTACGCCATGTCTCTTATCGCTCCCTCTCACTTCACTACTTCTTGTCTCGCTCCGTCTCGCCTCGCTCCGTCTCGCCTCGCTCCGTCTCGCCTCGCTCCGTCTCGCCTCGCTCCGTCTCGCCTCGCTCCGTCTCGCCTCGCTCCGTCTCGCCTCGCTCCGTCTCGCCTCGCTCCGTCTCGCCTCGCTCCGTCTCGCTTCGCTCCGTCTCGCCTCGCTCCGTCTCGCCTCGCTCCATCTCGCCTCGCTCCGTCTCGCCTCGCTCCGTCTCGCCTCGCTCCGTCTCGCCTCGCTCCGTCTGGTCTCGCTCCGTCTCGCCTCGCTCCGTCTCGCCTGGCTTCGCTCTCTCTCGCCACACTCCGTCTTGTCCCGCGTCTCTCCGTTTCGTCTTACTTCACTTCTTCTGGTCTCGTTCCGCACCGTCCTCGTCTCGCTTTACTCAGCCTCGTCTCACCTCGCTCCTTGTCGTCCTGCCCCCCCCTTCTCGTCCTACCCCGCCCGTCCCCTTCCTCGCTTTCGCCAGCCCCTAGGGTCCACGCCCTGCCGGCTCTGCGGACGCATACTGGCCCCGTCACATCGACTCAGTTTCCTCTGCGGGTCCGTTCCCAAGGAGAGTTTTGATACTATTGAATCTCCCTGTGCCTTAACCCTTCGTTTGGCTTCTTTTCAAGATGCATTTTATTTTCTCTTATTTTTCTTATCTCTATTTCACGACGTCCCCATGCTATCGTGACAGACTCTCACCTCCCACCTGCGTTTTGGGTTGTACTATCAATACTAACTGTCTTGTATCACTGGAAGTCGTTTCTCTTATAAATAACATGTTCTTTATCTTTTCGTCACTTTACCGTTTCCTGTGATATGTTGTCCTTATTTTCTCTTCTTTCTTCTATCTCTTTATTTCTAATCTTCTTGTCTTTTGTAGCGGTTTTCATCCGTCCTTTCTCGACAACTCTTATTCAACCTTCGTCTGGTTCTGTAGTAGTCTGGTACCCTGTGCTCGTATGTGCAGTTTCTGCATCTATTGATCGCACACTCAGGTGTACTTGATAGCACACATCCCGTCGGTTTTCCTTCTATCTTTTCCTTTATTCTCTCTCTCTCTCTCTCTCTCTCTCCTTCTCTACCTATCTCTCTTCTGTTTCCTCGTTTTGTTCACCATCTCACATTACTTCGCTTGGTATCACCTCGTGAATACTGCTTTTCTCTTCATCCTGTCAACCCTTTCTGTCATTTGTATCTCATTCTTTCCTCGCGTCTGACCGGGCCCTTTTATTACCGTTTTACGTGATTGTGGACCACAGTAATGCGCTCTAATTCCCCATACGTTTGGTGTCATTTCTTCTCGCTGTCCCATTCTTTGCGCGAAGTAATTTTGTCCTCGCCCCGCCTCGGATCAATACCTTCATCTCAGATACTTTCTCGTTTCTGCGTCAGCCTCTACACAGCGTGCAGTTACTGTACACTTCACCTCGCACTACCGATTGCGGGTTCTTTTTGCTTTCCCGTATACGTACGTATACACAGAGTATAGGGAAAGTTATGTAATGCTGCGCGAAAAAATGGCGAATTTTCGGCGGAAAAAAATTCATTGCCGGACCGTGATAACCGAAAAAGTGCATAAAACCAGTTGCTAAATTAAGAAAAAGAAATCCCCTAACACGTGGTGTAGCCAGAACCCTCTTTCGTGGATCCTTGATACCTTGTCCAGGGTATCAGGCTTCTTTTTCCAATACAGGTTTACAAAACTTTTGTATTCTATTTTTGTACAGTTTTAGAATTCACGTAGTTCTGACAACACTGCGATGGAAACAGTGAGTTGTAAGCTAAGATGTTAGTGGCGCATAAAGTGCATATTTCAGTTCTACGTAGCTGTTTCTTCTAATACGGGAAAGTAAGTGCTGTTGTAGCTCCACTAGTTTCATTCTTGTAAACAATAATTTTTCTGTGATTCCTTCAGCTTTTCGTGCCTGCTTTTCCCACCAACTGTTCTGATTCGCTTATTTTCCAATTTTGCCAGCGAATCCGTGCTTGTTCTTTCCTGTGTACCTAGTCTCCTGCCACTTTGCACTCTTTATCGCGATGGGAACAAACATGCTGAATATTTTCTGAAGTTGCGCCCTATCACGTAATCTGTGCCATCGACCAACTACGTGGCCTGTGTTTCATTAAAGACTCGGTGGAAGCGATTGAAAGTGGTAGCGTTCGCACGAAATATCTGCGTACTCGACGACCGTTAAAGCGCGAGCGAGACACACGAGAACGAGACATTGCGCATGCGCAGTAGAGTAATATGCATACTATCGCTGTTCAGAAAACATCGGTTAGTCTAATGCGAGTTAGGGATTATAATCGCCTGGAAATTTGTTTTGGCTGCGTTAGTAATTTGTTTCGTTGGTTTTCTTACGATCTTTCTTACAAGAAATGTAAATGTAAATGGCAACTTGTGCCGAGAGTGTCGGTCGAAAAGCTAGGAAGTCGATGTTTTGAGGTGGCATTCAGTGTCTCAGTTTTCCTCATCTGTGACGTCGGCCGAATGCGCGGATTCAGAGCGAATTCTAACAAGGGATCGTCTCATCTATTGACATCAGAGTTGTTGGATTAATAAATACTTTTTTCTTCATAATTTTGTATTCTTCCATTCTTATTTCCTTGGCTTGCATGGCTAGTGTGTTTCAGAATTCTATCCCTCAGTGCCTCTCCTATTCAGCTGTTCCGAACGCTGGAAGTTCTTTTCCCCACCCTTCACTCTCGCCGCATGACGTCGGGCTAAGCCGTTCTGTACGCTGCTCCTCCTCTCCCCAAGTCGACCCATCCACCACCGCTTGCCTCACTCTGGCTTGCATCAATGTAGTCCTACAACATCCCCATTCCACCCCGTATTTCCGTCTGCTTATCCTGCTTCGCCCCAGTCTCACCGTGTCTTATCCGCCTTCTCCCGCTTTAGCCCCAACACCTCACCGAACTTGATTCTCACCCATCGCCTTACCCACCCTCACCCGACCGCGCCCTACCCGTATCCTCACCTTAACCCACCTCACGCCGCTTACCCTCCTCAACGCGTTTCGCCCGCTACGCCACCGATCATCTGAAAACTCGTTGGTTTCCCCGGGGTCCTTCATTCTATGCCCCTCCCTCGACGACCATCTCCCTGCGCCTCGCACCGCGCGGCTTCGCACGAGTGAGACATTCAGAAGATGAACAGCCTCCCCCCTCTGTGCAGCTAAGATGGCGCGCCCCGCCCGCTGGCGCTCACATGATGCCCGCCGCCCTCGGCAAATGATTTAAAGCGCTTGGAAATCGCGAGCGCTCGCTTCCACGCGTCTTGGGAAAGAAGGAAAGAATTAGACTAAGCGAAGAATGAGGCTGAAGAAAGAGTGAGTGTGGACGAAATAATGAATCACACTGCGGAAAGTGTGAATGGAACGAAGGGGACGGTGAGAATGAGGTAAGGAAGCATGAGAGGGGGTAAGGAAAGGATGAGAGGGAGGTTAAGGAAAGGATGAGAGTGAGGGTAATGGAAGGATGAGAGTGAGGGTAAAGAAAGGATGAGAGTGAGAGTGAGACCAAGGAGAGAAATAGTGCTGTAGTAATAATGTGCGCACTAAAGGCCAGCACACAAGAGTTAGCGAGGCAGCGGTTGAAGGAATTCGAGTTACGGAGGATCGCATTATCCGGATTCGAAGTTCGAGTTGTAGAGGTCCGTATTATCCATGTTTCAATTATCGGTGTTTTAATTACTTAAGCTTGAGTTGAAATGCCGATGCTAAAGTTATCCAGATTCTTTGCCTTAGGGCTTATGCATTTTGGTTTGTTGGAGATTTACCTTCACCACTTCATCCTCATCCCTGAGCCCGCCGGGCTTTTTGCCCCCCCCCCTCCCCCCCCGCTGTCGGAAGTTGGTGCCGCAGGCACCTGCCACCGCCGCCACCACCGCCTCCGTCGCCACCACCGCCGCCAGCCGCCGCCGCCACCGCCGCCACCGCCGCCACCGCCGCCACCACCGCCTCCGCCGCCGCCGCCGCCGCCGCCGCCGCCGCCGCCGCTGCCGCTGCCGCCGCCACCGCCGCCACTACCTCCGCCACCGCCGCCTCCTCCGCCGCCACCACTGTCGCCTCCGCCACCACCGCCGCCACCGCCGCCCCCACCACCACCCCCACCAACGCCACCTCCGCCACCGCCTCCGCCGCCACCGTCTCCGCCGCCCCCGCCTCCACCGCCCCCGCCGCCCCCGCCGCCACCGCCGCCCCCGCCGTCACCACCGCCATCACCACCGCCGCCACCGCCTGCGCCACCGCCGCCCGCGGGGCGCCGCGCTGCCGCTGGCAGCTTCCGACCTCCGGCACTCTCGACGCAATTAACCCTTCGACCCCATCTGCGCAGAAGCTGCGCTGGCTGGCTGGCTCGCTGGCACTCCGGGGCTTATCGCGCGCCTCCTGCCCCTCCAGGCCTCCAGGCTTGCGCGAGGCCCTCCTTCACGCAGAGGTCGCGAAAAGTGTGCGGCGTACCCTCAGCTTTCTTTAGGACACTCCCACGTCGAAAAGCATGCTTTACAGGAAAGAAGGAAAATGTGGTGGGAAAATTTCGGTATCATTCCCATGAGAATGATTGATAATTATGATGAATTTCAGAATGGCAGTTTTAATGGGATTATATTATTATTATTATTATATTATTATTATTTATTATTATTATATTGTTATATTATTATTATAGAAATTTGCAATTACTGTTAGTTATGGATTATATGGTATAAGAATTTTCTTATATCATTAATAATACGATATATAATGAACACGATACTCTTTCAAACATACGAGTTTCGGAAATAATCTTACGGGACTGAAAAATTTATTGATAGACATCTGGAGTTCATAAATTGAAATTCCTCAGATATTTTTGTTGATAATCGAAAAGCCGAGGGAAATCGGTTGTAGATACTTTTTAAAATAAGTGAGGTGTCATGCTTTAATATTTGGTTTCTGTTTTCGAGGGACTAGCGAATTTGGAAGTTTTAGTTCCCGAATTTTTGAAAATTTTATTTTCATTTATTTTAATATTGTCGTGTTTTTTCCATTCAATTTTTCTTGCATTGATTTTGATACCTTAACCACTGTCGTGAAGTGAATGGTTAGGTTAAAATCAATCTGCCAGGGAAATGTGAAAGGTCGGTAAGCTGCCCCATTAAGTACCCTGTGATGCAATTATTGGTGTCGTTATCGTACAGTAATTGTAGTAGTTATCGAAGGTGCATTTTAAAGGTTGGATTTATCAAATTAAATATGTACTGAGAAAGTAAAAAAAAAAAAAAAAAAAACCGAAGAAGAGCCTCAAAGTTGAGATGTGCAAATATAAAACAGACTTAGTAGACAATGTTGTGTACATTGTGTGTTTAATGCCTACAATAAAAATTTTTAAAATAAGCTTAAATTTGAACAATTTTCTGTCCTAAGTCATCTTTGATTTTGAGCGTTAGTTTCACACGCTTTCAGAACTAAATAATGGGTTTGGGAAAGTACTAGAAGAAATTGATCCTTCTTTGTAATCAAGAATGCGACTAATTATTTCCAAGCAAATATTTGTGAGCCGCCAATACCACAAAACGGTCCCAATTTGTGTTCTTTCTATAGCTTCGCCCTGCACTGTGAAGTCCGTCACCAACTCCCAGCCCTCCTTTGTCTCGCAAGCAACCCACAATGCGGCGATCTCCGAGGTGTCATTTGTAAGGCTCGCCTTGAATAGGCTGTCGTTGCAGCTCGTGGCACCAGTACACACACCGAGGCGTCGCCCACAGCTCCGGAATATCTGCTTTAACGAGGAAATTCAATTCATTGCGTAATAATGGAAGCTAATGCCCCTGCCTCGTGTGAGTCATGGACGGTGCATCACGTTTAATCACCGAGGCAGGGCGTGACGAGAACAACAAAGCTCTCGAGCAACAGAGGGCAACGGCAATGTGCAAAACGGATTGATGCTTCTCGACGCGAAAGTTAACACATCAGCTTACGGGAGACAGTGGAAAATGTTGAACAGAAGTACAACGTTTAAACACAAACGCATCGCATATGTGTGCTAGGATTAATGGATGTGGCCATTTCAAACTTCTCCTAAACCCTTGAAAATGTTTAAAATTTGTAATGGGTATTTACGTCAAAATTAGTTTTGTTTTTACTAATACTCTTAATGTTTGTTTCTAGAGTTATTCGTGTGTGTTTAATCAACGGGAACCAACGGGGCGAGGACAACAAAGCTTTCGTGATATACTTGGGAAATGTGTGATCGGAATCGTTGCAACTAGACGCGAAACTTGCCGTGTCATATTACGTTCAAAGTTAAACACGGGAACTGAGAACACCGGACAGGAATTTGAGGATTAATGAAAGCTGCTCTTACGAAATGTTTCGGCTAAACTGCTAGCAAGAGAAATGAGATATTAAGTGGTTATTTTTTGGTAAAATAAATCCCTCATGCGTAATTTTAGTTTTAATTTTACAGGTGGAATGGAAACATTTTCTTCGTACTAAAGGATTGAAAGTTATTTGAAGTCTGATTTCAACGCTTATATGCAGCGCGCTATCCCCGCCTTCAGAAAAGAAGAAAACGTTTTCTTCGGAGTAATCCTTCTGTGAGGAAATTTTCCACTTTGAATTTAGATGAAAACAACCGAATTACGTAATTAAGAGAGTAACTATTGCATAAGTACAAGTTTCTGCTATTCTGTAATTAAAGTTTTGTAGACTGGGAGTTCCTAGGTTCTATCCCCGACAGTTACTGTTTTGTAACTCTACCGAAGTACTTAGGTGAGTAATTGCCTGGACGTAACTTCTAGCAATTGCCTGCTCTGGTAAGTCATTTCTGTTGTTTCATTCTATCCTTCCTTCTCCCATCCTGACCCCACTGAAATCCTTAGAGCCAAGATTCAGCTGATCCTTCATCGGTGTAAATCCTCTTCCGCATTATCTAAATTGTGTCATACAGACTTCGCAGATTCGATAAACGGCGATATTTGTGAGATCCTCCGAAGGAAAAAAAAAGTAAAAGGGAATTTTGGCGTATTTACTTGGATTAGCGGAGATTTTCAACCCCAATTCCTAGAGGGGGAAGGCGAGCGGAACGATCACTGTACCTCGAGTTTTTCTGCAACTGTAGCCTTCATTATTTTACTGCAGACGAATGAAAGTGATGGAGTGGTGATGATGATAGAGCATTGGTGAAATGAGAATCGGGAATGGTGTTACGAGGAAACGGGAAAATGTCGTGATAGGCAGTCGCAAACCCTCTTTATCCCTCATAAATTGCACGTACTTCGTGTGGGAATTAAGACAGATGGAAGCTCTGACTAATATAGTTCGATTTATTCATAAGGTCCTTGGACAGGTCATCAGCTTTTCGTGTCATCCAATCGGAAAGACGAACGTCACTATAGTGACGACATTGTAGTGACGTTCAAGCTCCTGTTTAGATGACACTGTAACAGCTGATTTAAGTGAAAGGACTCTGTTAAAAACGGAGTTTATATATCACTGACCGCTCGAACCCAGACCAGGCGAAGTTGTAACCGTCCAGAAGGAAGCAGAACAGACTGTGTTGCCGTGTGAAGTGCCATCGCTGAGAGCCGCTGGTCACTTGGGACTCCAGGACCCCTTATCCCGCATGTTCTTTATTGTGATACAAATTTCGAAGCCTTATATGCTGCGATTGTCCTAACTTTGCCCTGACAGGAATCAGCTGTTCAGTTTCATTCCAATAGGGAGCTTGAACGTGTCGATAGTGACGTCACTGCCGCGATATATAAGCTCCTGATTGGATGGCAGCGAAACAGCTGATTCCTGTCAGGGGCAAAGTTAGGAAAATCGCAGTATAGTCGTACTTGGAGTGGACAAATGTGTTGGATTGTTGACGGCACGATTTGAATGATGGTACAACGGAGGAATGAGAGGTATGGCAAATGAGGGAACCTGTTATTTTTTGACAGTTGATTATTCATTACTTGTTGATAAACACGGCTACCGCCAAATTAAATTCTTCCATGCACGAACACTGTTGTTACAGGTTACTGAAACTAGTTTTAAAATCAAGAATGATATTTGGGCAATGATTTATTTACATCCATGTTTTAATTTTGAACACCGATGTTTGATGGTTTGATTAGTGATTCTTGGCGCATAAACGGCTAAGGTCATTAGTCCCGTAAGTTTAGTACAGGTTTTCTTGGGAAGTGGTGGTGATCTTCAAATCCGCTGGATCGTGAGATCCGCCGCTGACCTCCCGTCTCCTAGTGAGGTGTTCCCAACGAGCAATCTCCTACCTGCGGGATACCGCCCCATCCATGACAAGCTCTAAGCTCTCTACTGGTCTCCCACCATATGTGGTAGCGTAGTGCACGTACGTGTAAGTGTGTAAAGAGGAGAGGACAAGGAAGAGGAAGGAAAGATCGCGCGCGGTCCGTGGCCCGTTTGTTAGCGTACTGCTCCGGCATTCGCCTGATGTTTATTGGAGAAACCACGGAAACTACCGATCAGAGCAACGAGCCGCTAGAATTCTCCTTCAGGCAGCGACTGAATTCCACTTAGCTAATGTCGAAAATCCTACAACCGTTGGGAGTGGAACCCTAGGACCTGCCGGTCAGAGGCACTGCAGTGGCATGAGTTGATGCCTTGAGCCACCTCTCCTGGTCCGATGTTTTGTTGTCCACGTCGCATCCCTTCTTCAGAAGGAGCCGAGAGGCAGAGCAGAGCAGGCGGTGGCAGATTGCGGCGGTGGGCTGCCGCCGCGGGGTTCCCCAGGGTCTCCCCTGGGACCCTTTTTTTCCGCCGCAGGGGTCGGCGGCGGCACTCCGCTCAAGGGCTGCGATTTTACGACTTCATTCCCCGCGCGCGCGCCCACCCACCCACCCATCCCCCCGCCTTGCAAGGGTTGCGACGACGCCGTACTTCACAACCCCTGCCTGCGCACTCCACGCAGTGGGTGGGAACTCCGGTGTACGACAAATTCTGTGGTGGCAGCTGAGATTTTGTGGTAATCCATGATAAAGTTCGAAGGATAATGAGATATCAACCACAATTAAGGATACAATTTTTTAATATTTAGAAAATTTTCGTCATACATATGTTGTACCTTAATTAATTAGTTTTGAAGCTGAATAGGTTTATGTACATTTGTAACTTTCATTTTGCTACCTTGTTTACTGAATCTTCTATTTTAGTGTCACTGATGATGGGAAAAACAGTCCCGAAACATATGTATGACGAAATTTTCTAAATATTAAAAAAAATTTATTTTAATTGTGGTTGATATCTCATTGTCCTTGGAACTTTATCCGGTGTACGAAGGATAAAATTTCAAATTATAAATTGGTTGGTGTACAAACATTGTCCTCAACCAAATGGTACGTGACACCACACAATGCGAGAAAATGCCCTTTAAAGAAGTTTTTATCCCTTAATTACTGTGAATCGGTGGATATTTTTTTCAAAGATAATATTCTTTGGTACGTGTACATTGTTTATTCAGCTGGAATTGGAAACCTCTTAGTATATTTTGAAGTTCTTGTTCGATACACTGTTGATACAGTTCATACATTGTTGAAATAGTTGCAATTTCAGAGTGCTGTTACTAGTTACAAGTTGTACTAGTAGCATTTCTCTGAATTTCATACTGCTCTAGGTAGACGATACTTTGTAGAGTGTTCAGTTTGATTCGTAGGTTGTTAACACAGGAACAGTTTGTTACGAAGTTCGGAAATCTGATGCATTTTAAGGGAGACAATTTCCTAGTGTCAACAATTTCACGTGATACCGATCTCCCTTACTTATAATTCGTCGCCAATTGTTAGATTGACGGCTGTTGAAATATGTTTAGTTTTCCACAAACATAATCTGAAAATTATTGAATTTTAAAAGACATTAAAAAGTTGTGAAATAATTGCAAATTCTGCTTTAAAATGCAATTGTAGATCATGAAAATTTGAGTATTAGAAATATCAGTTTCAATAAGTCTGAAATGTTCGATGGCTTGGCAGCTGTTTGAATATAACATATTTCCAGAACACATTTTTCTAAAATAAATACGTAGGAAGAAATGTATCAAGATAATTTGTACTTAAATAATAATTTTGGTATGAATATCGCTGATGTTGTCTAATGTGCATGTTACTGCAAACAATTTCATTTTCGTCACGTCCTGGATTTTCGAGGTCGCACATCTATCAGGCCGTACAAGGTGTGGGCGGTTTAAGTTGGCGTGATGCCTGCTCGCAAGGTGAAAGTTTCACCTCATGGTACTCCGTGTCTGATCGTAAGCATGTTTTCGTAAACCTGACGTATTATGAGCGTTTTATGTTTGCACGCTTTCCAGTCAAGAAACAAAAAAATATTGAACGATAGTGTTTAGCTTGTAATTTTTATGGGTGATTGTAAGTATTTAACAAAGTTAACGTGAACGTCTTAGCGTTTGTGTACATACCTTTTGTGTACAAACGTAGGCCGTATCTAGTATAAGGATTAGTTCACACTATTTTGTAAACAACGCTATCTTCGACGAATAGTTGTAATGGTGTCAGTTGCCTCTGCGAATATTATCACAAGCTGTTTGCAGCGATAAGAATTGGGCAAACGTCTGAGAAACGCATCCTAGATACTGCGAGGACAAGGTTTAATCTGTTTCAGCGGTAGTTATCCCGCTTTTGTTTGTAAAGAAAAACCTGTAGCTAAACTTATTTTTTTTTAATTTCTAATGTAGAATATATTTTATGAGCTTACAATCCGTTATTTCTATGTCGCAAAGTAAGTCCTAAATGATGTCTTCAACCCACGTACCCCAAAGAGAAGCTTACAATTCGGTCCCCCAAAAACTTCCTTGGATATAATTACTGGTAGAAATTCGTTAAGAATATTATGCAGATGTTGAAAATGAATCTTTGGAGTGTGTCCCTTTTTTGTACAATTGTACAATTTTGTACATTTTATTCTTTTTCAATGATCACATTTGGATGTCTTCTAAAGCTTTGCAGTCCTTGGAAGAAGAAGAAAAAAAAGTAAGTATCCTGTAGCTGCCCTTGAGCATGTGTATATATTGATCACTCAGTCGGGAGCCTTGTTTAAACGTCGATTGGGCAATTTGCGGTCAGCAGCGGACGATGTGAAGTTTTTTGAACGTGGCTATTAAGAATTGCCCAGATTCTTCGTACAAGCAATTTGTACATTACGTTCTGTGTAGAGCATATCCCGTGTTAAGTACAAGTGGTTGAGAGAGAGAGAGAGCATGCGTTTCAATTGAAGTGCACTTGGACCGTGATGTGTAGAGTCGTCTGGAGGATTTCGCTCGCGAACGAGATGAATTGTGCCTACCCATGACCGTGGCGTCTCATTGGCCCGTGGCTACAGCCGTGACAGGCCGAGAGTCAAAGAGTGGAACCGCGTTGTCTCGCCACTGAAAGGACGGGAAAACTGAATTGTTGAAAGTCGAAGTACCAGATAAAGAAAACATAAGTGCAAGATACAGATTGAACTAAAATCGAATGAACGAATTGAGTCCCGGAATAGGCGTCTTTGCAAATGTGCATTATTAGTTTAAAACACCAGGATTCTTGAATCCTTATTGAATTTTTGCTCTAAAAAAATACTGTCGAAATGTTTTCCTTACAAGTGGAATCAACTTTATAAACTGCCATTGCAAAGCAACTGTTTATACCACTGTGTGAATTTGTTTTAGATTACGCGTGCTATCGTCATTACAAAATATGTGTTGTTTTGAAATATATGTTAGATCTCATTTAGTGATGGCAATTCGTAACATAATAACAACTATTGAAAATCTTAGTAGAAAAATAGTATTTTAGATAAATTATCCTTAGTTACTATAAAACATAAAGTTGCAAAATAATAATAAAAAAATACGTATTGATTTCCTTAAAAATGTTTAAGAGTGTTAAATGTTAGAAGAGTTTTACTCTCATGTTGCGAAAAAGACTTTTTTTTTCATAATTAGTTTAAAACACTAGAATTCTTGAATCCTTATTGAAGTTTTGCTCTAAAAAAATACTGTCGGAATGTTTTCCTTACAAGTGTAATCAGCTTTATAAACTGCCATTGCAAATCAATTATTTATACCACTGTGTGATTTTTTTTAGTTTACGCGTGCTATCGTCATTACAAAATATATGTTGTCTTGAAATATACGTTAGATCTCATTTAGTGATGGCATTTCGTCACCTAATAACAACCATTGGAAATTTTAATAGAAAATATAGTATTTTAGATAAATTATCCTTCTTTACTATAAAATATAAAGTTGCAAAATAATAATTATAAATACGTATTGATTTCCTTAAAAATGTTTAAGAGTGTTAAATATTACAAGAGTTTCACTCTCACGTTGCGAAAAAGATTTTTTTTTCATTTGAGTGTGATGGTGTAAAATACTAAAAATTTGTAAATATAATACCACAACATACCGCATGCATATCACACCCTCAGATCATCATTCATGAACGTTGAATCCCAATTGTGGAACCCATCGGTGTATCTCAAACGTCACTGTGCTTGCAAAGCAGCGTGCATAAGCGTGGAACGTCAACCTTACAGCATGTTCTCAAACAGGCGCCGCCGTACTCCGCGCAGCTTCCCCGTCACAACCGATGTAAGCAAACAGCGCCACCGACAGGAAGCGGCTGTCCGCCGAACTAAATTTACGCCTCGCCCGAAGGGTGGAGGTCGGAGGGCGAAGAGCGTGCGGACCCCCCCTATCCTCTTTTCCTCGAATGACGGAAGAAATACGGCAGGGGTTGGGAGGAATACTTCACGAACGCTTTCTCGACAAGTGAGGGAGTGTGACACTTCAGAAGACACTTCAGAAGCCTTGAAGCAGAATGAAGGGTCCCGGTTCTCGGTGTAAGGGAAATGCAGTGGAAATATCTGCGAAAAGATGAATTTAAGTTGTTTCACGGAATAAAAGGTTTTTGGTGTTGAATAGGAAATACGCCGAGGACGTAATCCAGTTTGGAATGAAGGAATGAAATGGGATTCGTAGATTGTATCTAATAAGTGGCACTAGAATGTTATGTTGCCCTACTGGTGTATTCCGTTTATCATGGACTGAAATCTTGCACCTATGCTTGTGTTGTTGCTTTGGGGAGAATTACTCTTGCTTCTTTTGTATTCTTTCTCTTACCTGCCGCGGCTTAGAAATTTCTTAAAAAATATTATATTAGCCAGGCAGCACGAAGTATATTGAAATTCTAAACCTGGAAAAACTTTTGTCTTACCTAATAATTCAGGTTTTTGTAAACTCATTTTCTAACTGCCACTGCACTTCGTATTTGTATAACTTGTATATTTAGTATCAATTGTAAAATATGGAAATTGAATATTATTAAGAAATATAATGTATTATAGCTGATTGATCTAATTAATCTAAGCGGCCTGGATAACCGTGGTCGCTAAGGCCGAAGAGTCGTAGCTGCCTCGTGCCTCAAGGGTCGCGGGTTAGAATCCCGCCCGGGACGTGGATGTATATGTGTGTCCATATAACGGTACCATTATCACCAGTGTTACTTACAGTGGTCGCTGTATGCCCTTAGTTGTTGAAAGACGACCCTCAATAAGAAACAAACTTAAATAATGTATTATGGACGAAATTGACATTGGGCACAAAGTGTGAAATGGTCTTGCGAAAATGAATCATTGCAGAACAATGGCTCTTTAAAACCCCGGGCTTTCATGATCAGACTCGAACACAAGACTGTGCGAATTTATGAGAGTCCAAGGTTGTCTGACATGACAAAGCATGACTTTTGCCTCAACGCCGCACGCAGTACAGCAATAAACGTAAACTTAAAATGTTAATTCTTACCAGGTGTATGGACCTCTTGGCATCGGAGAAGTCACTAGTTCTCGTAAAGATGTAGAAATCAATTTTGAGAAATTTACTTCATTTTAACATCCTGTATAAATAATCTGGCCGTTTCATGTTATACGTGTGTTAATATTTGTGCGAGCGTAGCTCTATCAAGGTAGACGTTGACAAATGGTGAGGCGGAAGAGCGGGCCGGAAGGCGCGGGCGTCGCGATATTAATGAAGACATTAAAGAGAACGCAGTGTCTCCTTCCGGCGGCGGGTGCCGTTTGCGCTCTCCCATCCGGGGCATCGTCCGTCAGGCCGACCGCGCGCCGGCACCGGAACTGCGCACCGTTCAGACGTCGTCCACCGCCACGCGAACGCTCCCGGTCACAAACAGGCGCACGTGCTTTCAAATGATCGCACTTAGTCTTAAATGATCGCACTCGATCTCAAATGATCGCGCTCGACGTAACTGTTCGCGACTGATCGCGCTCGACGCGACTGATCGCGTACGATCGCAACTGATCTCGCTCGATCGCAACTGATCTCGCTCGATCGCGCTCGATCGCAATTGATTGCGCTCGATCGCAACTGATCTCGTTCGATCGCAACTGATCTCGCTCGATCGCAACTGATCTCGCTCGATTGCAACTGATCTCGCTCGATCGCAACTGATCTCGCTCGATCGCAACTGATCTCGCTCGATCGCTACTGATCTCGCTCGATCGTAACTGATCTCGCTCGATCGCTACTGATCTCGCTCGATCGTAACTGATCTCGCTCGATCGCAACTGATCTCGCTCGATTGCAACTGATCTCGCTCGATCGCAACTGATCTCGCTCGATCGCTACTGATCTCGCTCGATCGCAACTGATCTCGCTCGATCGCTACTGATCTCGCTCGATCGCAACTGATCTCGCTCGATCGCTACTGATCTCGCTCGATCGTAACTGATCTCGCTCGATCGCAACTGATCGCGCTAGATCGCAACTGATCGCGCTCGATCGCAACTGATCTCGCTCGATCGCTGATCTCGCTCGATCGGACTTGATCTCAAATGATGCGCCAATATCGTGCTCAATCTCAGACGATCGCGCTCGCTCTTCCTTGTCCTATACTCACCCCTTAGTTACATACACTTACACTTATACACTACACCATCACACATGCCGGGAGACCAGTCGCGAGCTTAGAACTTGTCCCGGCTGGGACAGGGTCACGCTCGCGGGGGACAAATCGTGCAAGTCAACGGATAGTTCGGCGCCGTATCTCGCCACCCACTGGGAGAAGGTCACTGCCATCTCCCGCGATTAAAACATGCACTACACTTACGAGACTAATGCCCTTAGCAGTTGACGCGCCCGGAATCACTAATCAATAAATCAATCAATAATTTGGTTTTCTTTATTGCTTCATTGAATAGACTGACTTTTATGATATTGCCCCAAAATAGTATCGAATGTCGATATCACAACAATCATGAAGTATCACAGCATCCCGGGCAGACGCCTCGCCCAGCGTCTCAGCCTCCGCCCACGCGACGGCCGCCGGCGTCCAAACGCGCCGGGTCATAAAAGCCGGAAACAGACCTGGGACGGGGGCGGGGCGGTTAGACGGCGTCTGCGGAGGCCGCCGCCCGGCTGGACGGAGGAGGGACGGACGGACGGATGCACGGAAATAGCCCGTTCCCGCCCCCGTCCGCCGCCACGTGCTCCGGACACGTGTACGCGCGGCCGTGGCCCCGGGCGGGCGGGCGGAGGCAGGTGACGACGGGGGCGGGCTGTGCGCACCCGGTCGGCGGAGGTGCTCGCGGGGCTGTCGTGAGAACGACCGCCCCGCCCCTCCCCTACCCCTCCGCCCCCGCCCCTCCCCCTCCCCTCCTCCTCGCCCTCTGTGCCCTCCCACGTCCTTCCTGGCGCCCCGCACCCTCCGTCCCCTCCCCGTTTCCCCACACCCCCACACCGTCCCTCGCCTCGTCCCCCGTACCCCACACCGTCCCTCGCCTCGCCCCGTCCCCCGCCCCGCCCCACCCCGTTCCCCCACCCTTTTCCCCGCTCCGTTCCCCGCCCTGCGCGTCCCCCGCCCCGCCCCGTCCCCCGCCCTGCCCCTTCCCCTGCCACGCCCCGTCCCCCGTCCCGCAAAAAGTTCAGATCTAAACATTTAGTAATGTTTGTATGGTATGTATGAAAATCCAATGATTTGGAATGAGAAATTGCGGTTGTGTGAATTTCGTATCAGAACACATGAAAATACTCCACGAAGTGTGCCGAAATCACCCTGCGCCAGAGACAAAAAGCGGCGAGAAATTGTGGTTGTGTCAATTTCGTATCAGAACCCGTGAAAATACTTGCCGAAGTGTGCCGAAATCATCCTGCGCCTAAGAAAAAAAAAGGGGGGGTGACGATGCTAGAGTAGCTCCGTGGCGGATGGCAGAGGGCAGCGGCGGTCGTGAGAGGACCGGAGGGGGGCGTGGCCGGGGCGGTGGTTTTACGCCCTCCGAATGTAAACTGGCTGGCGGCGGCGGCGCGTGCGGCCGGGCGTGCGGTTATGGCCTCCGCGGTGTAACGGCTGGGAAGGGCCCGACGCGTTTGGGTTGGAATCACACGGAAATCTTGTTTCGGGAGCTCCACAAGACGAGACGGCGCGAGAAAGTTAAGGTTGGGCGCATCAGCGTTGCCCGGAACCTCCACTGTTTGCGTTTACTCCGGGTTTTATGGAGCTCTAAGGAGGAACGGTGTCTAGTCAGTTGTTTTTTAGGGAATGATTTTATAATTACATCTTTTTTATGATGGAAAAGCCGCACGTGGTTTGTTAATTACGAGTACCAGGGTTCATTGACCAGGAACAGGTTTCATAATGCGTATCGTACACACAATATTACGAGTTGTTTGTTTTTTTCATCGTAAACATGAAATTTCCGCTTATGTATTTTAACTCAAAATGGTTAGTTAAGGCAGACGTGATGTCTTACTTATCATGATAGTGTACGTAGTTCTGAGTCCATAAGTGAAGCTTCGTATTCCAGACGGTCTTATGTTAAGGCCCAACTCCTTCAGTACGTGCCCTAGTCTTAAAGGAAGTGTGTCTCTGAGTGTAATGTGTTTGTGTATGTATATGTATCTCCAAGTACGTTTGCCTGTCTGCATCTTGTGTGTGCAGTAATGTATGTATATGTGTATGTATATATATATATGTATATATATGTGTGTGTGTGTGCGTGTGCGTGTGCGTGTGTGTGTGTGTCTGTGTCTGTATGCACGTATGCCTATGCGTGTGTGTCTATGTCTGTCCGTCTATAAGTAGAAATAAATGAATTTTCATTCTTTTATTAATACATGTAGAGGGACATCAATGCCCATGCGTTGATAATGTATAATATAATATTCTCTATTTAAATGCCTCAGCATTTATGTGTGTGTGTGTGTGTGTGTGTGTCAGCGCGCGTGCGTGCATTTGCCTGTAT
>JAHLJT010000422.1:0-20489 GCA_031308135.1 Acheta domesticus
GGCGATGGGTCAATGCAGCGAGGTGCCGCCAGACGTTTCCTGGCGATGGCACGTCGTAGTTCACTCAAGGAGTGGGGGAGGCGGGCGCGCTCTGCGCTCGCCCAGCTGTGGCGGAAATGCGTGATGACACACAAGACGGGCGATGGGCTCGTTGCAAAGTTGAGAAACACACCACGGCAATATTACACTGTTTCAGTTGCCATGCCAGAAACAATGACAGGTATGCAGTGAATGCATGCTCAGTTAAAACACAAGAACCACTGTTCCAAAACAAGCGTAGAACACAGTATTGCGAAACATGTGAAGAACGTAATTCTGTCTCACATGCACAATTATTCAGTTAACGCATTAACGCTCGGTGGTGCGTTTATGCACCAGGCTGCAGCGTTGTCGATTATTATTTACTGAAAACAAACGTGTGGTGATTTTTATTTCTGTCATTTGGTAAGCCGAGGAGGACATGCACGACGTGTTATTATTAGTTTCGCGCCCCGGAGCGTGATTTTGTAAGAATTATGGCGGTGTAACGATCCGTGTGCTTAGGTGTGCGGTAAACTTCATGTTCAAGAGAGACTTCTGGATTCCTGCTGATCAAAACGTCTAAGAAAGCTTGTTGTTTATTACCTACGCACACAGACCTTTAGACGTGAGCGTGCGAACCTCCCATTACCATAAATACGCGTCCAGAACCGCGGGAGGGCCAGTCGACGCCGTGCTGCCAGGTGGAGAACTTCGCCCCCGCCAGCATCGCCACTGAAGATTCCTGCCACAGTTGCAGGCGAAACGTTTGGAGCAGTATCCTTTGACCACCGCCTGCAATCCCGGAAACTAAAAATGCGTTAAGCCATTATTTTCTTAACAAAGATATCTTCCTCATATCTGCGTTAAATCAACTGTATTTCATGTAATTGCCCTTATCAATTACTATTATGCTTACGAGAATCACATTTACAATACTGTAAATAACGTACCATCACTTTCATTTGCATTTCGTGTCCAGCAATATGTGCAATCTTTCCCTATTTAACATTTCTGAATAGCCATTTTACACAAATTATTCTATTTTAATTTTTAATTCTTAATTCAATCTTCGATCTTGTACAAATTTATATAATCTACTGCATTTTTCCATTTTCTTTTCACTGAATGCAGAGCCCCCTGGGACGAAGAATTTTCTCTTCAACAGTAACACTTCCTTCCTCTTCTACGATACCAGACAGGCTCCATCCATTCTACGAGACTCGAAAATGTTTGTATTTCAAATTTTGTCAAATCTAATTTCTGGTTAAACATTTCTTGAAACACATTATCTATTTGTTATTACATTTCGTAAATATAATTTACTTCGAGAATTTACATCAAGTATCAAATACAACTTTTAAAAGAAACTGTATGACGAGCTCATAACGTGTGACCGTCTTACAAGGCGACTTCTGTCTATCTCTTGCTTGCCTCTTGCAATATTCTGTCCATCCGATAGTCTACTGTTCGTCCTTTCGGCGCAGTTCGAGCTCTAAATCGTTTTCTCAAACTTTTTACGCATCTTGTTCTTTAGTCTAACCTACCGCGCTTTCCCATTCGCTACAGACCTCATGTATTCTTTTCCTGCATTATTTTGTAGAAAAAACATAAGTATAGTTAACGATTCTCTTCTCAATTACTTAAATTTAATTAATTATGTCACCTTTTGTGATTGAGATGATGCACTTCATCTCAATATATTAAAAGGAAAATTAATTCTCACTAGTTAAAACTAGGTTTTCGCTATAACGGTTTCACTTTGATGCCGTGCATTATGATATGTTGAAGCAAGCCGGCGACTCCCGACAATTAATTTACAGACGGCGGCGTCTGGCGTGAGAGGGCCGGCCGCCACGTGTGACGTCGGCGGGCGCCGTGTACTCGGGCAAGGGCGGCGCGGCGCCAGCCGGTCGCCTCGTCCTCGTTGCCAGGGTGTGCGGCGACCGCAGCGCGCCCACAGGCCATCTCTCAGGGCGGGCGGCGCGCCGTGACCGCTGCCTCCTTTGTAGCCCGCGCTGCTCTACACGCACCTCGCCGGCCGCGATGGACGCGCGGCGCTGCCTCTGGTGGCGCAATTGAGACTCCCCGAGAGGATTTACGAGCCCGCTCGCGTTCGATGCGACTACGAAACCGGACCTGACCTCGTTTAGTGTTTTGATGTAGGGTAAGGTCCAAAACGAATATTCGTGGCAATCAAACGAATTCGTGGCAACGAATATTCGTGGCATTTTTTAAAAATTTTATTTGTTTAGGGTCGCTTTAAAAAACATTTATGGTCATTAGCACCACTATTGATTTATACAAACAATTTTATGTATTTTATTCTGTTTACTCTATTTTTTTTTAAAATTTAGTGTAAACAGAATAAAATAAATATGAAGTACTATACATTTTGTAATCACTTTCTTGTGAATGATTTTATTAATTACTTAAAAACATGACATTTGAAGATCTTAGTCTCATTCTTCAGACAGACTGAAAAGGACATAAGTTAATCATTCAAGAATTGTATAACAACATTTTTCTCAAAGCTATTAACAAAAGTTTTTTTAAAGTAACATGTAGAGACTTCATAACTTCAAACCTTAAAGAAGAAAAGCGAATATTGACCTCACGGTCTGGTACTGTGTGTAGATCTCTTTTTAACACTTCAACATGAGTACATCGTCGTCTACTTAGAATGAAACAAACACTCTAAAACTCTATCAAATATTAAAAACGTATTAAAAATTCTATGCTATTTACATCAATCATTAAAACCTGTTTGATAAAAACATGGATTATTGCGCAAGACTATTGTGCATCGAACAGTGTCTGTAACAATTTTTGTATTATAACACCATTATCCACGCATTCAACACAAAAAAGGGTGTGAATGTGAACACAAATGCTAGTTAAACAACGAATACACATTTTACTAAGTTGTGTTTCTCAACCTGCACGAGAGAGAGTGTCAAGCTGGAATTTGATGTCGTTTAGACTTTCTTTTGAGTTTAAAGAGGAAGGTGATGATATTACATTCTGTTAGCAATCTTTGATTCGGTGTTAAATGGTGTGTGTTAAAAGGGAATCTTTTTAGACTAGGACACACACACGAAAACGGCAGATCTTGGTCAAACTCGGAACTTGAAAGAATCTGATTTCCGAGCTACTACGAAACCGAAAATGATTGTTTTCCTCTTTCAAAACGGTTTTATTGGCGTGGATTTTTATCAAAAAATTAGCCACGAAGGCAGAATGATCAAGCCACTCAAACTTATTAACTTATTAAGTTTAATAATTTTTACTTCCTTCAAGTTAAACACATTCTCAACTGAAGATTTGCAGGCCGAGAGGTCCTAGGTTCGAATCTCAACAGCGCGCGTTCTTTCGACACCATCTGGTTGATTGATTGATTGGTGATTCCGGGTGCGTCAACTGCTAACGTTATTAGTCCCATAAGTGTGGTGCATTATGTTTCCTCCGGAGGTCGCGGTGATCTTCCCCCGCTGGATGATGAGATACGGCGTCAACCTAGTGACTGCTAGCGGGTTTTTCTAAACCAGATATCTCCCATCTGCGGGGCACCCTCCCTTCGAGACAAGCTCTAAGCTCCCGACTTGTCTCCCGGAATGTATGGTAGTGTAACGCATGTAAGTGCAAGTGTGTGTAAGTAAGGGGGGTGGATAGGATAAGGAAGGGTAAGGAATGATCGCGCGCGGTCCGTGGGCGTTTGTTAGAGCATTTGGCTCCGGCATTTGACTGATATTGATAGACGAAAACACGGAAAACTACCGACCAGAGCTGCCGGCAGTTAGAATTCTCCTCCAGAAAGCGACTGAATTCGAGCTATCTAGCTATAAATCTCGAAAATCCTACCACCGACGGGGCCTCGTACCGAGGTCCTTCCGGTTAGAGTAACTACAGTGACGTCAATCGATGCCTGAGCCAGCACTTCAAGTAACACCATCTTGTGAGACCAACTACCACCTAGAAGAGAATTCCAACACCCTTTCATCTTTAGGGTCGAGCGAAGTGATGATTCCCATTCTTTCAAGGTCCTATTCGTATTGTTCTACAATATCTCGTCATCACCGTAGCATCAGATGTTTTGTATTTGTAAAGTAAGGGATGTAAGTAAAGTAAAGTAATGTAAAGGATTAAATAATAAAGTGTAGGAAATTCTAAATTAATTCATCTATCGGTCTTTAATTTCTCCAATTTCTTCTCCTATGAGTACATCAATTCACCAAAATATATTTCTTGGTAGTACTTACTGAGTTATATTGTGGTGTAAAGGAATTACCTTTTTTTCACTCACCTTCTCTGGGCCGCTAGAGTCACAATGCCCTCCTTTGTCAGCACTTCACCTTCCTTTTTCACCCCTTTAAGAATAGTTTCTTTGCCACCTTTGACTGCGTCGTATAAAATTCTCTCAAGAAAATTCTAGCTCCCTATCGCTTCTCAAGGATCTCCTCCTGGCACTGTCGATGCCTTTGCTCCTCTTTCTTGCCATTGCATTGTGTCATTCTCACCCAACCTTCAATTCTTCTCACCGCACCCAACCCCAGAAATGAACCTCTGCTGATAGGAACTTGCTGCTCATTCCTCTAATTTTCTCCCCCTTGGCTCACTCGCATGCTTTGGTCCCAGGAGAATTGTAACTTCCAACCACCATGCCCAACATTCAGGGACTTCGTTAGTATTGATGACTACTCCAGTTCCCTTCGCTATCGATTCCTATTCTGTGCACCTTCACACACAAACAGTACTACCTCGTTGTATTGGTCCCATACCACTCGATACCTCCTCTTCATTATCATCTTTCTTCGGCACCATGGACATTGAACACCACACGTTTGCTTCCTCCGGGAGGATTTAAACTTCCTCTTACCTCACCGCCACTTTAGTAGATGTTCTTGCAGACTGCACTAGGCCGTATCCCATCCCATTGTTTCCGTGTCTTCGCAAGTCTTCTCCAACCCTTGCATTCCCACAAGCAGCACAACTTCCACAGGCAGCTTATATAAGGAGGCGGTCTTCTACGATCTCCACTCGCCCTATTTATCTTTCTGCTCATCCTATATCCATGCGAACATTAACTGCTTCGCGACCTCTGCTTACGAGAGAACTCCATCTCCTAAACATATTGCCATCGAGTTTGGAACCAACCCGTTGCTCTTGACCTACTACTGGCTACTCCATATCTCTTCGATTACTATGTTTATCCCGAGCACAACATATCGCCACATCAGCATTCCGATGCGGCAATATCTCCCGTTGACTGCTTTCTTTTTCGGTTCTCTATTCTATCAACTCTATCGACTGCTTCCAACGCCTCTGCTTCACTTCCTCCAAAACCTCCGGTCTATGGAGGATTCTCGCTGACACTAAGCACTCTGACATCTTCGTGGACGATGTATTTCAAGACATTTCTCCTGCTCTACTTTCCTTCGCTCTACTTTCTGCTCTACTTTCCTACGTCATCTGCCTATCTGCTGTCCATGCTAAACCGTGTTCTCCTGGCAACAGCATTTTCACGTTCTGTAGACTGACATGTCTTCCTCTTTGTTTCCTCCGTGTTATTATAATTGTATTCGTCTTTATTTGTCATCATTTAGTACCTCGCACCCTCTGCTCAGACATATCTGTCAAATGTTCCACCCATTTTCAACTTAAAACCAGAAGCGATGTCTACCGGTTCGCTATATTCTTTTCTTCAGTTTCCTCTTAGCTTGTTTTGTTCCTGCTCTTTTTCGCCTGTATTGCCTTACTCGCGTCTGCTACTTGTAGGAGAAATCCAGATAATCATAGTCATTATGTGTCATATTCAGAGTTTCCATTGCTTTTGTCATTGCTTCATCATGTCTCTTCGGCGAATACGTGCAACTCGGGAACTCAAACAGCACTTCCCATAGAGACGTGACCTGCTGTTCTCTAGTGTTGCCGCGCTAGGCCATGTCAACACTCTGTCATTCAGTGGCGAATCCAGGGGGGGAGGCGTGGGGGCCAAGTCCCCACTCCAAAAGCATAGAATATTAATTTGTAACTTTCTTTTCAATTGGCAAACTTGATTTTAATATTTATTTCTATTAGAATTATGTAATTATTTAAAAAATAATATTGTTTGCTATCATATATACACTACCAAAATTATATACAATATAATCAAAAATGTTTGTTATTTAACAAAAATCTATGATGGCTTCCTCCAAAACTATCAACTCGAGCGTGTGATCAACCGAACTGTGTTTGCAGTATAATATCCGCTGCTGTCATTTTAGTATAAATCCAAAATTAATATTATTGTATTCGTATTATTCAATCGGAATGCACAGTTATCCTCTCTTATCGCCAGGAAAACATCCACTTGTCCTAGTTCTCCTGACCCATACAGAAATTTCTTCAGACTATTGATACTACATAAAATTAGCGTCAGTGCAAGCCATGACCATCTTCACAGACGAATAACGTCACGCATAATATTACGTTGCTAGAGGGCGGAAAATACACAACGATGTCACATTGGAACCTTAGTATGATATAATCTATTTTATACTATACCACAAAATAGATTGTGGTGTAGTTTTGTACCACACTATCTCTGACTGCGAATTCCATTTGTAGTAAAAATCCAACTTCTAAAATCCATGCCATCTCGTTCGAGACTATAAAGCAGAGTTGCCAAGGTGGATGCCACGAGCGGGAGTCCGAGACACGAGTGCCACGACGAAATCGCCCCTCCACGCAGTTCGTCACCCCGCCACCACACACACCGTAATTACATATTGTAAAACGGTTGTATTGTTACTAATAGTTCCCTTTCCTGCCGCAAGTTGTGCAGAGAAGCTCGTGGCATGGCACGGTGCTACGGAGCGTGCCACTGCCGCCAGTAGAAGACTTTGACACGACTGCTATACCTCAGTCCGGGCCCTCGCACACCCAGCATTTCCTCGCCGTCGAGGTCTCGCACTGTCCGCTGTCCGCCATCCGGCCCTCCCCTCCCTCCTCGCCCATCGCCTCCGTCGACACGCGCTCCTAATGCCCCGGCCTGGTCCCCGTCACCGGCCCATCCATCTCGCCGCCCCCCCCCGCGCACGCGTGCGCACTGACCCCTCCCCCTCCCCTCCTCCACCCACGCCCCCACTCCCTCCCCTGCCCCCCGCCCGCTCGCCCGCCCTCTGCCTCGGGCGTAATGCGTGCGGGCGGCGTCCCGCGCGCTTCCATTTATCTCCGTCGATCCATCAGCCCCGCGCTAAGGCGCCCGCGCCCACGCCGCCCCGCCACGCCCCGCCACGCCCCCCGCCGGCGAGCCGTGTTTGCAATGTAAAACCCGCGCAGCTGAGTCCGCCGGAACGCAGCACAGAGGTTGCAACCATGGGTATTGGTGGTCGTGGCGTGATGCCACTTTGCTTTTTATTTTAGAATTAACTGACCAAGGAAGAAAGAAGTTGGTGTAGGAATACCGATGCAAGACACTGATATTTAGATTTTAATATATCAGTAAGGTGTATTTTTAAATTGTTAAAAAAAATTGCCTATCCCCAAAAATATAGGTTTTAATTACAGTGTATTGAATAAAATATTGATTCTCCTAATTATTATGTTTCAAGCTATTAATTAATTTGTTTGAATTGAGTGTCTTTCTTGTCACATATTCGTTTTAATGGAGTCGAGTACAATAGATATTTGATTATTTATTTTCTTGACTACCTATCAAAGTGAAGCTTACCGACATGGAGATCAGTTATGCAATAAATATTACGACAAAACAAGTACTTCAATAATTAATGATCTGCTATCTTTTGCAAGATAATTTATGTTTTTTGTTTCTCATATAGAGCAAAGTATCCTTAATAATTTGTTATTATAACCTCTGAAATTTCGTTAATTTGCAGAAATTTAACTCTTTTTGATTCACAGGGAGCGTTGTTCAGTGATAAATTTTTGGTTGGTCTAATGTATAAGTGAATTCAACTAATGTTACAACATTACATAATCTTTATAAATGATAAGAGAAAGTATTTGTTGGAGCATCTCTAGTTTTTCTCGTTTTTTGTTGAATTTTCGATTAAAAAATTGTACACGAAATTACGTATATTTTTGTAGAATATAAACCATACCGATTTTTCCCTTTCTTGCTAGCTTAAAGTGCCTAATCTTAAATTAAATACCCTTTATTAGAACTCAAAAAGCTCCATTTGAAAAATGCAACTCAAATGGAATGAATTACAGAAGAATAATCTGAATAGATCTTGGTGATTGGGAAGTGTATCTGTCACGTTTGTAGGACTTTTGTGCGAGTTGAGAATGTCAGTTAAGCGGCTGCTGGCCGGAAATAGGGGTATCCAGTGTTGGGGATCGAAGGTGTAGGCAATTTGCAACACATGTGCTTCCTACTTCTTGCTTTTGGGTCGCTCTTGTACACCACGACTTATATAGAAAATCTCTCTCTCTCTCTCTCTCTCTCTCTCTATATATATATATATATATATATATATATATATATATATATATATATATATATATATATATATAAACTCCGACACTGGTGAACCGATCTCCATGAAAGTTGGCACATCTACGTGTGTTTTCACCCAGAAGGTGTGTTGTTAATTCAGTTGTTACCCCACTACATGGCGCTGTAGAACAAAACTAAATATTCATGTCAAATGCAATCTGCAACACACTTGGCGGAATTTTCAATTTATTTCGTTAAATAACTCCGAAACAAGGCGTTACAGAGACTTAAAAACTAAAATTTTGAGGTAGAAAGCCTGAAAGAAACGTTTCTCACATTGTAATCTACAGAATGAAGTTTTTCTGAACTTTCTATTACGTTTTTGTTGGTCCAGCGCTTCCCGATATTGCCTGCTCAGAGACGTGCAGAATCTGCAAGTAGATGTGAATGAGAGGGTCAGAGAGTGGCAGAGACCGAGACACACAGGTAGAGACAGAGACAGAGACAGGGACATGTTGCGGGAGGGAGAGACAGTGAGAAAGGGAGATAAGAGGGGAAAGAGAGAGATGAAGGGCAAAACAACGTCTGCTGGATTTTCCTAGTATTATCTAAAACACTTCAATCCTGGAAAGCGCAGGGATGCAGCGTAGCCTGAACAGCTGAAGTCTTTAGAACGCCTCGAGGAGCGGACGCCTGCGATTGTATCGCCTACAGGAGTCTTCACAGTTCTTAACACGTCATCATCAGTAGTAACTGTTTTGCGTTTCAGTTTCCCAAGTTCTTTTGTATACAACACGTGTAATTAGACCTCCCTATCTTCTTTTGGCTTAATTCATTAATTAGTGTAAGTGCCTTTAATTAAACTCATAACTCAAGGTCCCTTTCATTTTTATACCCTTCTCTTTGATTCCCTTTATTAATTTTTTTTTAAAATGGGAAGTGTGTGTGTGTGTGTGTACGTGTATTTAAAAGCAAATAGTTTATAGTTGTCTCAGAATAAATCTTACAAACTTGTAGAGAATACAGAAGGATATAATGTTATCACTCTTTGCCAACTGATTGTTAGGTAACTACCCACAGAATACTGCTCGACAGGTCACTTTCTGACGCGGTCAAAGAGATTTTGTATAACTGGAGAACACCGACGCAAACGGGGTTGCCTAACGGACAGGGACAAATATCAAAAGTATGTATGCATGCATAAACTTGGCGCGACAGCTCGTTACGGGCCCAGGGCCTACCAGCAACGTTCCGGTCAGGCGGCCATGAGTTGAGGGATGCGTGTGGTTAGCACGAACACATCCCTACGCCTGGTATTCTCAACTTAAAAAGTGAGTTTTCTCATTGTCACACAGCAACAAAAACTGGACATTGCAAGGAAATCACAAACTACAATATTGCTCGACCAGGAATCGAACTCGAGGTCGCGTCATGGAAAGCGAGCTAGCTGACCAATGAGCTACCAGCGAGGGCAAATATCATAGGTCTCACTTCTTTTTAGTTTTACGAACACATGTTCATTGTTAAAAAGTGGTCGCCTTTGACATTTATACAAACCTTACAAGTTTGTGACATCCTGAATAAATAAAAAAAACCTCAGGAAATGAAAGAAGGTTGTAATTCATCGCCTGGACATTTACCTATTTAAGACTATTTTATCATTCCGTTTGAAAATCTTTCAATAAAAATTACAGCATTTGAGTTTAACACAGCCATTATTCTCACAATATCTTATGAGCATGCGAAACGTGTATGACTGCTTTGATTAATAAGAGAACTGAAAGGTATGAAGCATCGTATATACAGTGATAAATATATGCCAACCTTTTCTACATAGCGCACTTTTCATGATAATATTTTATTAAGAGTTTAATTGTAAGGGGTTTCGAAGAAATACGTTTGAAAATTATATTTGCCGAGAGATACTTAAAATAATTTTTAAGCAAATAAACTGGATTTAGTATTATTGAAATTTCACTCAACCACTTTCATGATTCTGACATCTTACCCTGCCATATGTAGCCCGATTTCTGCAACACAACCGTAATACAAAATATCTCTGGTTTCTACTACTAATTAGCAATAATTTTGTGTTTTCTTGGAATCTTTGCAACATGCAGTGTGTACTCTTAAAGAGAGATTTGCGCCCACTGTACCTAGCTGTTGCCGGATCTTCGGCGCCTGCCCAGCGCTACAGCTCTCGCCATAAATCATGTATCGTACCCTCGCACCCGACCCCCCTTACTCTTCCTTACCTCCCCTCCTTCTCTCCGACGCCGGCCGGGCAGCCGCCGCCGCCGCCGCTGCCCTCCACGCGCAGCGATGCAGATTTGATGTAGGATGTCTGAATATGCACGCCACCTGCCAGGTGTTTTGTGAATTAATCAGCGGGCTTGAGGAAACTGTATCCGCCATCTGGTCGCCCTTTACGTGTTGGTGCGGTTGCTTAATGAAACGAAAGCGCTCGATAGCGTGCTTCTCAGGCTGCAACTGCGCAGAAAGTTCATTAGGAGAGTTTGAAGGAAATGTATGCATTGGGAATATTTGATACCAAAATATAGTTCAAAAAGATTTGTCAGTTTGTCTGTATATCTACCTTTTTGACTACGTTCCTGTGCATCTGGCTGTTCGTCTGTGTGTCCTCCTTTCTTTCTCTGACCATATGTCGGTCCATTGTTTGTTTGCCCGTCAGTTTGTTTGTTTGTCGTTATGAAGCGGTTGTGAAGCGGTCGTCAAGTTTGAGTGAATTTTTCATGGTTGTGACATGCTGAAGACGTTGTGTTGAAGGATGGTGAAGAGGTGGTGAAGTGGTGGTGAAGTGGTGGTAAAGAGGTTGTGAAACGGTTGTGAAGCATTTACAGAACGTGATGTGAAGATGTGCCAGAGAGATGCATGCGAAATTTGAGACTGGTAACATTGGTATGGGTGGTAATGGAACAACGGTAATAGTGAGTGGTATTAATATGAGAACTTAAGGTAACTTCAATTCTGGAGTGGGATGCTAATGGGCATGACAAGGGAATGGAAGCGTAATGGGATGACATGGAGGAAAGAAGAGAATGTTGAAAAATAGCTACACCTTCTGGGATGTCGTTAGAATATAGATGTTTACCGAAGTTTTTGTTGGAGATAAAGAGAATGTGAGGAGAGTTGGGCTTTGACAGACGAGCGTCGGAAGGCTGTGGGGAATGAGAGACCGGCGGTGGCAGATGGCTGGATGGCACAGGCAGAGCGGAATTGGCAGAAAATAGCAGAGATGACAAGGGATGGAAGTTGCTTAAGGTGCCAGGAAATGACGGGGGAATTGCAGACTGGTAATAGTGAGGTTGAGAGTGCTCGGAAGAGGCATAGTGGACTGAATGGCGTGGTTTTGTTAGTCGGAGAAGGAGACGAGTGTGCTCGAGGCAGTGGGGACCGCTCAGGGCTCGCGAGGGTGGTGGTAGCTGGTGGGAAACTGTGGAATGAAGGCTAACTGAGGCGAACGGTTGCAGGGGATGAGCGGGGGAGAGGGCAAAGAGGGGCAGGGCGGGCGGCGACGGCAGTGGGAGGCGCCGCCAATGATCCCCTGACGGCGAGGCCACTTGGCCAAACGCAATTACGCGTCAGGCAGCGTCGGGAGTAACGTTATTTACGTAGCGCCCGGCGCTGCTCCGTCTCCGCCCTCGCCTTGCATCTCCATCGCGCCACCACTCCCACCACCCCCACACCCGCTCCATCGCTCCTCCGCCCCCGCCACTCCCCACCCCGTCACAGGGCCCGGACCACTCCGTTCTTTGCTTCGCCCCCGCATGCGCTACTTTAACTAGCCCCGCCCGCCCGCCTAGATCTGCCCCCCCTAGCTCTGCCACCCTTCCCGCCTCACCCTGCCTTGCCTTTCCCTGGCCTGTCCTCCCTACCTCACCGCCATACACGCCCTCCCTGCCCCGTCCCGCACTCCCCGCCCCCTCCCAGTACTTCCCACCCATCCCCACTTCTCTCCGCTATTCCCCGCACCATCCCTCCGCCTCTCCCGTCTCCGTCCACCCCTCACCACCTCACCCTCCCCGCGACTCTCCGTCCTCCTTGCACCTACCCTCACCTCCCCCTCCCTGCCCGCCCCCGCCCCGTCTCCGCCTCTGCTTTGTCTTTCCTACTCCCGATCAGCCTCTCTTCGCCCCTTCATTCCCCTCATCACCTACCCTTCTAGTGTCTGACCCGCCCTTTCCTCGTCCATCTCTTCCCATTTCTGCCCGTTCTTCCCGGCTCCCCTCCGCTATTCTCGATTACTCTCCACTCACGCCGCCTAAGCTCCAATCCTTTTCACATCTTCCACACCTCTTTTCCCCTCCCATTCTTCTGCTCAGCCTTACCACCTCCCAACATTTGCTTCATACCTTTCGCAGCCACTCCACCCTCACCCGCACTGACACCGTTGAGTTCTCTTCTTCGCGGTTCAAGAGTGGTGAATCTAGTTTAGTTCGACGGCAAAAATACACGAAAGGATGCCGCCAATAGAAGTGTCTATAGTTGGTTACTTATAACCAGTAATTATGCATATGCACACTTTATAGAGATATCACCGACGATTAACGTGTATCTATCTTCTGTATCTATAATTTCTAATGCGTGTAAAAATTGAAAGAAAACTATGCATCCCTTATTCATGTGAGAGATATCTATGGTTTGGCTACATTCCAAGTAACTCTTCCAAGAAAAAACAGTGAAACAGTCAAGATTTTGAATAAAAAATACAATTTTTATTGTATTCTTTCCCCATTTCCATAATGTGCGTACTAATTGAATCTAGAAAATTGCTGATGTCATATGACAGTAAGTCTCTAAATAAGACGCCGATCGCCATTAAATCTTTGTTATTTTTATGTTGCGTTACAGAACAGCAAGTTTTTTGATATTCTTGGTATGTGAAGAATTATTATTCTGTATAAATGTACTGTACGACGTTATTACAGTATTTGTGAAGACTGTTTTTGTTAAAATATTTAATTTATTTATCTGTTTTAGAGGAGTAATTTTTTATCTGATCTTTAACAGTGTACGTGCTACTTTGTGGAAAATCATTTTGTGTATTTTTTGACAGTATTTTTGATGCTGTACGCTACTAGTAATACTCATGTATAAAACATGTTTCTAAATATTTGTGTGAACATTGTAATATTGATATGTATGAGAATATAATCAAAGAAATATTGCAGTAGAATGGAACAATAAATGAAAGGTAAAATGTATTCAGATATTTTAATATTGAGGTCATAACAACGCATCAAGTGATAAATCTATTCGCAATTTTATTTTTAGGTATTGTCAAAAATATTAATTATTAGTCTCGAATTAGTTGCAATTATTAGTCTTGGAACTGCTTAAGTTGCAATTCCTAATAGAGTAGATGGATGCAACAGAAATCGTTTAGTAAAATAATGTGTAGTGCATTCGTGTTCTATGTCCGGATAGATGTTTTCAACGTGTGATTATGGAGTCATTGGCAAAGACAAATCACCGCTTGTCACTTAATATCAGATATAATTTATCATTTCATAATTTACCAACATAAACAAACATCGAAGATATGATTCTTTGGGTGAATATGACGGAGAAATGATGCAAGAGATATGATCTAAAGAGAAATAATTCAATATGTTGGGACTATTAGTCTTCAGATTCTTAGACAATTAATTCCTCGAATTTCAATAACTTTTTTTTGAAGTTCCAAATGTCTTTTATAAGGAGATATATTTACTTGTGACTAATAATTATGTTATGATGTGGATTGTAGAAATGTAAAGAATTCAAATGTAAAGGTTTCATTCCATGTTCTCTTTTCATTTTTAATATCAATTCTTCTTGGCAAAACTGAAAATCAACTCTTAATTATAATGAAATTGCACGTGTTAATTACACTACTTGAATAAAACCACGATAGCAAAGTAGGAAATCTTTTAAAACTTTTTCTAATATTATTTCTTAGTTAATTTATAGCTAAATTATTTATAGATTCAACTTATAGGTAGAGTTATTTATATAAATGTTTTATTTAAATATTTAGCTACGTTTAGTTTTAATAGCAGCTTTCATTAGTAATTTATTATAAATGAAGTACGAGTGTAAAGTCATTTATTAAGTCGGTGTCTGACCAAACTAAACTTGAGATTGTATTAATTCGTAATGTATTTAAATTGTAAGTTAAGTAATTTGAACATTGTGATCAGTATCATGGCGGACACCTGTTTTTAGGGTATGCAAGTTGTTTAAATATTCATCAGTCTTCATTAATGAAGCTATAAATCCCACCCCAAGAGATCTGATGATATGCTTATTAGTCATCATAATTTAGTTGCGTGTAGGAGTTATTAGGAGGAAAGCCGGTCTCCAGAATATCTTTTGGGAACAAAGAACAAATTGAATCCCAGGAGCGTATTTTACATAACATGAGATGAAGGAATTAAAATCCACATAATTATCGTCCGTTGACATAAACGAACTCTATTACATGGATAATATATAGCATAATACAGAAAGGAAATGCCTGTTAAAGCTTGGTTACTCCCGTATCCCCGCCAGCGACCGGCTGTCGATCTCTGTTCTCAAGCTTCGCAGCTCTCTCTCTCTGTCACGACAACTCGCCCCACTTCAGTAGCGCCCTCTCTTGTCGTCTCTGCCCTATTGCCGCTGTTGCTCCTGTGCCCTTCGTCGAGCTTCCGATGTTCTATAGTCACACGGAACATAAACACAACCGTCAAGTTTGTGCGAGCGTAGACGTGAGCAGCCCTTAATGAAGGGCAGGCAGGTCATATTACATTGCCTCGCCGTACGTGTGTTCACACGCAATATTTCCTTGACTCAGCGAACTGTTTACGTTTACTTACAAAAATGACACCTTCAAATTTTTTAAATAAATCATTCCTTACTTGACTATTTCTCATAACCTGAATGTTCCATGTTGTTTCGATCATTATTAGTTAAAGTAAATTCCAATTTATTTGAGCGGAAACAATAAAAGGTATTGTTTTGCTCTCTCTGGTTTAGTTGCTTGTCGTTATCTATTGTGCATTTCATCTCTTCCTTTTTCCATCTTGGTTGCGTATTCTTGTGAGGACACGGTCATGACATGTCGTAACAATCCTTTCAGAGCCCATTTTTGATATCGTCGGAGAAGAAGAGAATTTGTCTAAAAAACCTTAATTTTTGAATATAAGTGATGAAATATGATTAGAATAATTAAATTCTTATTTCGAAGGTAGCCTGTAAATAGAGTAAAACACTTTATTTGGAAGAAAATACATGCCTCTGATCAGGTGAAAATCTTTTTCCAAATTACAATTATTGAGTTGGGTTGCCTTTGTTTGTGCCTCGACGATATGTGTTCCTTCTATTTTCTTTTTATTTTTTCCATCCATTCAAGTACTGATTGAATATTACAGAGTTTCCTTATTTCAGAGAAGATACGTACTTTTTAATTTGTTCTAATAACGATTCAGAGTCAATTTCGTCTACACAATATGTCATGTTTGAGATGTATCGGCTTTCGTTTCTTTTACATTTGAAAGAATAAAGATTTTTCTTATCATTGCAATTTAAGAGGTATTTGTTAGTATATTTTTTGCTAATCTGATATGATTTTAAATCTCTGATCTCAAATAATCTGACATTCTATTTCAAACATACAGTGTCATTTATATCGTTTTACGTAAAAGGAGAAGATTGTTATTCCAAAATCAGTGGTAAAACTTATATAAAAATTATCACCAGTAATCAATTGAAATAGTAAATAGGTTGGAAAGTTATACCAGTTGTTTAAAAAAGTAAACCTAAAATCAAAGAAAAGAGAATTACATTTCAAATTTGACGAATTTATTATTTTTAATTCCTTGAATTTCCTTTCATCTTAGTACAAGAGGATTAAGAGGGATGCAATGAAGACTCCTCTCACGAAGTGTAGTTCGGCTATTGAGATAAACACATCCTACACAAGGTGATTACATGGATATTAATGACGATGCTATCAAATTACACGTGGGTGTAACGTGTGAGGAGTTTACTGATGAAGCTTGTTATGTAATCCTTCACCATCATCGATCGCAATAACAGGATGCTCTGTGAGGGCCTTGATGAGTAAATGGTATTTACGAGGATGAAGAATATTTTGTGATAAATGAGGATGAATGTGAAGCAATTTTCGAACATCCGCAATGACCGTTAACACGAAATATCAACCCTCTTGTTTACTTAGTGTCCCCGTTATTCTATGTGAATTTTCTTAAACTCCACCTCACGGGTGTAACTGTTTTCTACACACACGAGACAGTTGCATTTCTCTAGATCTTTCTAATGAAAACTATCAGACGAAGTCAATCATAAGTAGCCACTAGAATTATTCTTTCAAGTAGAAAGTGACAGAGGATGAATCGGTGAAACGAAATTTGGCGTTTGGATGAAACTACACACTACGGGATTTCGCAAAGAGATAAAATAAAATGACGCAAGTTTCAAATAGTTATATGACAGTAAGTAACACGAAGAGTTTACAAATAACAAATGAAATGTATATACAAGGATAAGTCGAACGGTATCTACAGCTTGAATACACTCGTCTGCGCGTTAACTATACAGTGTTGCCAGCTTGCCAGTCTTTAGATGACACTGTTCAATTTGCTTGTGGGACGTTTCAGTTACATCACTTTATGTTCGCGACAATATTCGAGATAGTGCGCCACTTTTTGTTTGCATAAAAAATGAACAGACTTTTGTAATATTTTTTTGTGATCCGAATGGGGGCAAAAAACTGAAATCCTTTGAAGACTATCAGGAGACGCAATATCTCACCTCGGCAAAGTGTTTATCATGTGAATTGGACCACTAAAAAGCGTTCAAACAAGCGTGAAGGAAAAAGAGACAGCAAGATGTCTAGCCTCATCCATATTGCCATCAAAATACACTGCTCTTTTAAAACTTTTACTTCTCTTCCTCAAATACCTCTTTTTGTTACTTTGGTTCTCTATTTCCGTGCTGTTTTTGGTAGGCGTTTATCAACCTCATGGATGTGTCTACGCGAGAACCATTCTTTCTTTTCCCATCGACCCACCTGCTTTACGGAGGTCACGTGAACTGCGCGGACATGGGCTGCGTGAATTTGGCCGCTGTGATGTGATTTGTCCGTCACTTTCGCAGGTCTCCCCCAATGCCCTTCATTAGTCCCTCCCCAAAACCAGACCCATCCCACGTTTTTGGAGAGTAGCCTGACAATAGAAGCGGTCACGTACGAACGGGATGCGGGCTGGAAGTGACTTCGCACGTTGCCTATGCAATTCTGTCAAATAACCCTAAGCAATTTCAACGTGGAACAGAATATACGTCGGTTCCGACAGCGAGTTGTGGGTTATCAAAAGACGAAAGGGCAGTGACAAAAGAGGCCAAGAGTTATAATGGAAAGCAAATAGTATACATCTGTTCGCGACCTCGTTTCTCACGCGTGTTTGTGTTTTGTGATGAACTAACCGTGCTTTTTAAAACTACTTTAAACTACGTACTGGAGCATTTCCACTAAAAATAAGAAAATCACGGTTTAGTAACTGTAACGCGATAATTTAAATTCAATATTTTTCGTGTGAAACGAAGCATATTGACAGGCACGACGCTTGTGGAGTGAAGCGCTAGCACGAATAGTAGCGAAAAATTTCATTGTGCTACAGAAAACACACAGTCTTTATTTCTCTCTCACATATCTCAGAATGAAATGATGAATCGACCTTGAATTAAAAAAAAATAGGTTGTTATGATGTCAAGTAAATGTCAGAAAGAAGTTTTAAACGTTTTCTGACTCGATTTTTAGTCAACAAACAGTACGTGACTTGAAATTTTGTAGGGTTCGGAAATGTTACAGAGGTACTCACCGATACATCACAGTGCGATTTAGCACCTTCAATTCAACTTCATCCACATCTTCTACCCAGGACCTCGTATTCGTGTCTGTGTACACAAGCCCACCAGCGCGCTCTGGTCTTTTTAACTTTCAGGGCTGCCCTTGCCCCCTTCGCAACACTGATTTCCTCCTCGCTCTGCCCAACTATGGTCCAGATTGCGAACAAAGTGGACACAAATATCTTCCTCAATTCAGAGAAATTCGCCATTCTAAATCGGGAGAGGTGGATCAGTGCATCAAAAGATGTCATTGCAGTGCCTCTGACAGGGAGGTCCTACGTTGGAGTCCTGGCGGCGGGAGGATTTTCGACATTAGCTTATCAGCTAGATCGAATTCGGTCGCTTTCTGGATGTGAATTCTAGTCGCTATGATTGGTAGTTTTCGTGGTTTCTCCGATCAATACCAGGCAAATACCGGGGCAGAACCCTAACAAACGGGCCACGGACCGCACGCGATCTTTCCTACTTCTCTTGTCCTATTCTCACCCCTTACACACACACACACACACACACACACACACACACACACACTAACAGGCACTACACTATCACTCATGTGGGAGACCAGTTGGGACCATAGAGGTGGTCTCGGCTGCGACGGTGCTCCGCTGGTGGGAGATACCTGATTGGAGGAAAAACCACGCTAGTTGACGGTTTGTCAGCGCCGGATCTCGCCATTTAGTGGGGGGAAAAATCACCGCCACATCCCGATGAAAAAAAACATGGCGCTACACTAACGAAACTAAAAGCATCATTAGCTCACGCGCTCGGAATCACTTTCAATCAATCAATCAATCGCAACTATAACTCGAAAATATTGGAAGTCTTAACTTCTAGTCCGGATGGTGATGAATTTTTGGTGCTTGTTGACTATCTGGGTCAAACTCGAGCTCCAAATAGATGAAAATTGTAGAATATCTATAATTTAATTGGTAATTTTTACGTGATTTTCTGCAATAACTTGGGATCATTGGAATTCCCTACGGATGCAGCAGCAACACCAGTGACAACGCGATCTTCATTACCTCAACCGAGACTGCTATAAAGTCCTCGTGGGTAGGTCATTGGCCAGCGTGGTCGCTTCTATGACGCGACCCCCGATTCGATTTCCGGTCGGGAAAGATTATAGTATGCGTTTTCCTTGCTATGTCCCAGTATGTTTACTGTGTGAAGATGAGAAAACCCACTTGTCAGATTGAGACGACTAGAATACGGTGTAGGAATGTCTATGTGCTAACCACACGTACTCTTAACCCATGGCCCGCGAGGCCGAGACGTTGCTGATAGGTCCTGACCCGTTATCAGGTTGTCGCGAAAGTACAGAGTGCCAATAAAAGATGTTAATTTAATGTTGCGTGGTCGATAGAAGTTGAAAATGAAACCGTTAACACCTATAGAGTAATTTTACAATCTCTAAATCGTTTTACGATGCGCTGGCAAGTACATTTTCATGCAGCTCATGATCATACCAGACTTGTATTACAACATATTTCCAACAAATACAAAAGTACAAAATATGTTTTTTTGTAAAACAGAGTTCGTAGGGATTACAAAGTAATGAGAAAATAATTTTATATAATTACAAAGTTCTGAGACAGTGATTGATGAATGAGAGTGGGAAATGAATGATGAACCGTGAGAGTTCTTAAAATTATCCATGGTTAAAGGATATTCTACACAAAAATGAATGACAAATCTGAAAATAAAGTTGAGATAATACGACGTACAACATTTTATGAGCTTATTGAGACAATATGAGCTTTAATTCTATAATTAGGACAGTTTTAGTAATTATTAAACGCTTTATTAACTAAATGAGAAATACTTTAGTAGATTAGAGCGAATTCACCCACCTGGCAGCAATAAGTTCCTCTAGGGGTTTTTTTCCCAGCGTTTACATAATTTTTACTTCTTTTCAAGTTATGAAGAGATACTACGGTATAAACGACAGGAGTCATTAAGTTGGAAATGTAGCTTTGTACGTCTATAAAGTCTTCGACGAAGCAACATAATATCAGTAATGTGTTCAACATTAGCGTGAACCGTCCTACAAAATAATGAATGGTCAATTTTGAAAAATAACGTTTTGTCCTTCTTGCGCCAATTTAATCCACCG
>JAHLJT010000423.1:0-15229 GCA_031308135.1 Acheta domesticus
CAGACGACAGCGTGACGGAGCTGAGGCAGGGAAGTGAGGTCGAGCAGAATGAGGATGGGGAAAACGGCGGGGAGTAGCGAGGAAGTCGGTGGTAGGAGGGGAAGGTAGGATGGAGTTGCGCAGCGCCAGGGAGGACGGGGCTGCGTGGTGACATGTCGGTGTGGTGTGGCGAGGCGGAGAAGGGTTCGCTCTGCAGGGCTGAGCGAAGCTGGGGCGCGGCCCGAGGTGGGTGACGCGGGTTTAAAGCGGGAGGAGAAAGTGACATAGACGGAGCAGAGGAAGCCAGAGGACGTGCGGGCTGCTTGGCAGGAACGCGAGGCTGGCAAGCACAGGTGCTTGAAAGGAGAAGTGACCCTGAGGAATGCGTGAGTTCGCCTCAAACTGTTGATGAGAGCTAATGATTAAATTGAGAATTTAAGGTCCCAAGGGAAATTAGGTTAGATGAAACTATGACTAAACGAGGTAAAGAGACAGAAATGCTCTGAAGAAAAGTTTAGCTTCCAGAATCTGAACATATAGTATGTGGAAAAGCAAATATAATCTACGTCTCACACACACACAAAGCAAGGAAAACTGAGAAATCTGTGGGGAAATACTTCATTGCAAACAAGATGTAATTTTGCGTAGAAATGTAAAATAATGCAATTCCAGTTACTGCAAAATTCTTACAAGAACGTTGTAGAAATAAAGCACGAAATCTCTGGAATAAGTCGGGCTGGTCTTTTGAAGGACAATATGATTTCGTCTGGGTTATTCTTTTGAAAGTCAAGTTACTATCGTGTCAGAACATTGCAGATAGTTTAGATGCTGGTGAACCAATACACGCTACAATAATAGATTTCTCCAAGGCCTTCGATTTAGTTCTGCATGATAGTCTACTCACGAGTTTGCTGCAACACGCGTGGAGCACGTAATTCTTTCTTGGATAAACGAGTTTTTTAATGGGCGCTCTCAGTAAATTAATGACAAACTCGCATCAAAATCAGAGGTAACATTGGGTGTTCCACAGGGAAGTGTGCTAGGGCCTCTCTTGTTTCTGGCTATGTAAATGACATATGTGAGGGCGTTGAGTTTACTATTCAATTGTTTTCGACTATTATATAATCTACAGGAATGTTAGGGCCTCAAAAGATATCGAAAACTTTGAAAAGGATCTCGATCGCTTAGCAAAATGTACATGGATAAATAACATGAAAATATACCCAGCAAAGTAGAAAACTATATTTTTTCTGGGTCTCGGATAAATGTAAAAGTAACTTACAAATTAATGAGTTATTTGATTCCTTTTGTCACTTGTTAAGTAGTATTCTACGCTGTGTGACATTGTTTTGGAGAGATCAGGTAAAATTCATCGTGAAAAAATCGTGGAGAGCCCTTTATTTTGTAACGCGTACTTTGAAAGCCAATTCTAATGCTAAAACGCTGGCATACACTTCCCTTGTGCGTTGTATCTTAGATTACGGGACGTGGAGTCCCTTGAGACTAGACCCTTCAGACACATCCAAAATTCACTAGCTAAACAAAATACAGGAAAGAGCCGCTAAATTTTCTGCCAACTGACTCGCCCGACCACTTTTCAAATCGCAGAAAGGTAGTTAGGCTTAGCACATTGTATAAGGTCTATGTAGATGTCTCTGGGTGGGGAAAAAATCGGCACAGGCTTTTGAAACCGCTGTATTTAAGCAGAAGGGATCATAATTTCAAAATTCGTACACGAACGCAGAAATCTGATACCTGGAAATTCTCCTTTGTAAATCGAAAAATAAATGACCTGCTGAAGCATTCGGGACTAGCTGTGAAAGTGTAAATACATACAGAAGAAAATAATTATGTAAAATATATACGTACTGCCATTGTGTGGCGCGCCTTGCGTGTTTTTTCATTCTTTTGTTAACGTGTTTTATATTACAATATTCGTTTTATGTACAATGTAATATTTTTTAGAAATCTACCACTGGATGTTAAACCCTAAGTATCTAATTAAATATGTCTATCTAACTACTTAAGGTTTTAGACGCTAGCGTTGATCATCGACGGACGGACGGATGGGCGGACGGACGGATGGACGGACGGACGGACGGACGGACGGACGGACGGACGGACAAAAGGACGGACGGACGGACGGGCAGACAGTCAGTCAGTTTTGCCCTAAATCGATTTTCGGAATCGACCCACAAAACATGGATTCTGACTAGAAAACATGTTGAAGGAAGTAATTTACTACGTAGGAAGAAGATTTATCCATTCTTTCGTTACCAGAGCCCGGCTATAAGAGCTAACTTTTCTATCGAAAAATTGCCGATTTACGGTGCATGAATACGATTCTTTTTAAAAGGTAAGGCAAGAAATAAAAATTATTAAATGTTAAGTTCGTCCTTAGCTCCCGAAACATCTCATATGTTGAATTACAAGCAGCAAGTACGTGAATTAAATATTCCGTTGTAGCCATGACACGTATCCTCTAGTAAGAGAGGTGTTTGTGTGTGTGTGTGTGTGTGTGTGTGTGTGTGTGTGTGTGTGTGTCCGCGCATGTGCGTGTGCGAGTGAGTAAGAGAGTGAAAATAAAAAATTAAAAAAGGAAAGAAAACTGGACAGGCTACGGGGATCAAGGGAGAAGAGCCGAGGCCTCGCGAGTTTGGGCTGGCAGAGCGAGCAGCCAAGTTGACGTGCGGGCGAGAAAATGAGTTGGAGGAGCGTGGATTTCCCGAGCGCGGGAAGCGAAATGGTGAGGCGAGACGAGAACGCGCGATGGGAAAGAAATGAGACGACGCGCGCGAATCTGAAAGGCCGTGGAGATTCCTGCCTCGAGAAGGGGAGAACTTGCGTAAAAGAGTTCGACGCGTCAGCTCCTCTGGGAAGTGATGCCGGCGCGGCGAGGAGGATGAGGATCTCGGATGTGAAGAATGGCGTAGACTGGATGGTGTGTTTTTAAAGGTTGGACGTGTTTTGTTGAAAAATCATATGCTAACTTAACGGTAAGAGTGTTATTCGTGTGTTCCAATAAATATGGTTGGCAGTGAAGTTACGGTGAATAATAAACCACTTTCTTTCAAATGGCTCTAAAATTTCGTAATAAAGCGGTATATTTAGCGGTACCAGTAAACATTGAAGTAGTAGAGTGATAAGATAGTTTAAACTGATAGGCCTTTAATCGTTGTCAACATTACATAATGTAATGTAATTATTTATGAATTATTGCTGAATCAACGGTGCTTTCCTTCTTCTCGAAACACAATGAAAATGAAAAAAATTAAAAATACTAACTGAATATAAAATATGAAAATTAGTATTAAAAATACTAACTGAATATAATGCATACACCTAAACAAAATGACTTTTGTGTTTAAGCAATACGACAAGTTTTAAGTGAAACGTTATGTTTTTCTAAAATGTATTGAAAGTAACTTAAAATCAACACAGTGATTTGAAACAATATTGCGTCCAGAAACAGTTTTAGAATATCATACCAGCTACGAAAGACAAGAATTGCAAATAAAAGCAAAAGACAATATACTTCCTCCAGACACTTTAGGATCGAGATAAATTGTGCAATGTAATTTATAAAAAATCAGGAAGTTGACTATCAATCTTACAATATAAACGATTTTCTTCCAAATTTTATACATTGTTTCCCAAAACGTTACATTATACACTACATAACTGAACATCATTAAATATGATAAATGTGTACTTATTTATATGTCATTAGTACGCTATACATTTTTATTGCCCTATCGCAGTATAATCGTAATAGTAATGTAAGCGTGTTAGGTAGTATGTAGCAAACGATTTACGGAAATTGTATCTCCCAATCTGAAGAGTGAAGAATTTAAATGAATTTCCCATGAATTTAAGATTTAAGTTCGAAAACTGTGAAGTTCAAAATATCCTTCAAACTTGTAGAATTCCATTATCTAAAGACGTAATCCAGATCTCTACCTGTCGAGTTAAGCACTTTGTTCTGCAATTCTGCCGTATCACAAAGACCGAAGCGGGCTGGAGCGGTTCATAATCCTACCGCCCCACGGAGCATGCTTGGCTGAGCGTTACAACAGGGCCGCGTTTCCTCCCGGACTGTACGAAGGAGGGCGGGTGTCAACTGTCGCCAGCTGACAGCCGACTGCCACGCCGCGCAGCACCTGGCGCGACGCCGGGGGCGGATAACGGTGGCAAGGACGAGGGCGGGGGCGGGGCGAGGGCGGAGGCAGAACGCGGGGGAGGAAACGGGGCGAGGCGAGACGGGGAAGGGTGGGGAAGGTGAGCGCGACAGCGCAACAGAGGGCTCCACGGGGGGTGGGAAGAAGCCTTCATCTAAACTGCCAACTCTGTCCCCTTTGTCTCGCTGTAATTCGGCGCGAAACCTTTTTAATAAAGAATTAGTTGCGTCGCGAATCGGCGCCTGAAGCGGTCGGTGCGAGGGGGCGGTCGGAGGGGGAAAGGGTGCACGAGAGGGGAAGGGGGGACCTTGGCAGAGCGAGGAGGAATATTGAATAGGAATCTAAAAGTCACAAATTGTAACACGGCCAGAGAGAAAAGGCTCGGGCGCGCAGAAAGCTTTTAGCGGTGCCCGCGACCCGGCTCGACGTCTGTATTAAAACTGCTGGAGGAAAATGGCACGTCGTGAATTATATCGGTGCAGGCAGAAAGGGCGCGGGCCGCGACGGCACTGCGGTTAACCCGCACTCAGTCCTCGGCCATCGAATCGCACTTTTTCCTTTCCGGTTGACCTGAAATTGAAAATTTCAGATCTTCCGTTTTTTGCTATTTTGTTCTATTTAAGTTTTTGTGATAAATTTATACATATTTAGATGCAAGTTACTAATTCTAGCAAATAATTCTTAAAACATAAAAACATGTGTTTAAATAATGAATTAAACGTATTTGAAACGTTCTTTTCTTTATTGATCATCATTTAAAGAAGTTTTAATTCCCTCTTTTTTCAGCTAACTAATAATAATTATTTAAACGATCAGCCAATGTCTGTATGATATAATAATAGTAAACCTTAATAAAATCCCAAAAGAAAGTGGATCTGAAAGAACCAGCTAAAATGTTATAACTGATATTAAACACAAAATTGGTCAATATAAAATCAGATTAGTTGTGATACTAAAATTTTAATTTGAAGATACAACATAAAATTTAAGAAGAGCATTTTTGTTACTTACTGAATTTCGCCGTTATGTGCACATGACTAGACCACCTTCAGATATTAAAACATTACATCGCATTGATCTCTTTGTAATTTACAGGATTACTCCCACATGAAAATTCGCGTTTCTTGCAAATTGAGAAAATTTTAAAATCTCATTTCCAGTAGGTTTCTCAGTGAAAATTCAGTATCAAATTGTTTTTCTCAAAATTTCTATCAGTTCCCTTCGGTTTAATACTGCGCCATTAAGACTTAAGGAAATCAAAGTAAACCTAATAGTGATTGTCGTTTTGTGTGATACTGTATTAATACAGTTCTGACAACAAAATGAATCGCCCTTCGGGTTATTGCCACGGGATACAGAAGATATTTTTCATCTTACATCTTCATCTTGAAATGGTGATCGATCATCCCAAAAAGGTAAAAGAAAGAAATGAGAGGACATCTTACTGTAAACAAGAGAAATAAATGAATATCTAAATTTAGAGACACAGTGTCATTAACCAAATACCCTTTACGCGAATCCTTACCTTAGGGCTCTCTTCATTGAGAGGTGAAGGTATCCATTGTGTACTAAATTTATTTTTGAAGAGCATTAATTCTAAACGTTCGTCTACAAGTCTACATTCAAATCTCACTCATAATATTTGCGGAAACGAAACTTAAAAAGGATCATTACACCTTTAGACATGTGCCTTACCGACAGATTACATTTCTCAAGTAGATTTCTTCTAGTTTATAATCATTCTTTATATTATCCACACTCAATACAGTGGTGTAGTGAATGAATTCGTTCTTTCTCGATACGCATGGTGTACCTTCACTCACATAGCTCCTACTCACAGGCACGTCAAACAGAGCCCGCCTGAGCTACTTGCCCTCCTGTGGAGCCAGGCGCTCCTACGGGCAAGCAACATCCTCTTACTCCGCACTCAATTCCTGTAAAATCCAGAAAGGGGTGTACATGCACAAGCTGGAGCGGCGCGAAGTGGTGACTAGTGGCTTCATAGAAAATATCTTTGCCAAAATTTTCTATCAAATAACCGATGATTGCATTATGTTTATATTCTTCACTACTTATTACTATTGTACTTGATGTTTACTTTCTCACTAAATTCTCCGTTATACAAACATCTTTTCTAGTTCGCGGAAATATGTTTGAATGACGAATTCTTTCCTTGTTTTCCTTTTGTGTTGAGTTACTAAATCATTCAGTTATTTATTGTATATAGCAATAATGTGAAAGAAATCAACTAGTCTCTATAAACTAGCAATTCTGGCTTAGGAACGGACATCACTTTTAACAGACAAGATTATCTGTCTGTTAAACCTTCTAACCTGAATATAGAATATGCATGCCTTTATCACACTTTTCAGTATCTTGATTAATTTTACTGTCAATTGAGAATTTGAAAAGCGGGTTGATGTATTAAGTGGTTCAAAACTCTCCCTGGTATTTTGATTTTGAGGTTACTTTACACGAAGCCTCAACCCTTTCAAAATTTTCTCAAAAATGGTTCCACATTTTTTATTAAACTTTATCCTTGGATAACAGAACTCTTTAAAAATTGACGCAGGTCACATTTTTATGCAACTCTGTAATTTTCGAAATTGCAAAAGTTAGTAATAATCGAATAAAGTATGTGCTCTTGTATCTCCACTAGTTCTTTTCCTTTCTCATCGATTATATTCACTCCCGCCCTCTTGTATCGTGAGTGGTACCGTCCCTTGCGGTCCACAGAGAGCGCAGGCGGCGGCGGTGGCGCGGCGGTTCCAGCTCTCCCCGAGCGCCGCCTCCATCTTCCCTCCGCGCGGGGCTCGCGGCCGGAAGCGGAAGTATGCCGAGTAGCTCCCCTCGGGTATCGACCGCGCGCACTGGTCGCAGTCGCGCTCCAAAAGCTCGGGAAGGACGGCGGATACGCGGGCGAAATATTACGCGCACGTGATTCTGGGAACTGCGATCCAAGCAAGCTTCCGACAAGTGGAGGAAATTGTTATATACGATTCTCCAAAACGACGCCGGCGGTATTGAAATTTCGAGGTTTTTCTTCGGCGACAAATAAATTAATCTTTTTATTCAATTACTTTACATACACTTATGCATTATTAAATACTTGTATTACAACGGTAAAGACAAATATTACGATTAATTTGGAAGTAAATGATGTGAAATTTTTCAACTTTGAGTTGAGAAGGGCATTTGTCTGCTTTTTTATTCAAAAATCTATTTTTTTTGTTTTCTTTCATCAATTACGTTTTTCCAAATCAAAGGGGCTCTATAAAACCCATCAACCTCGTACAATAAGTAGTAAAATAATAATTTTAATAAAAGACTTCTCCATTGACTACTAGATAATATTAAATGATTATTCTATTAAAATAACGCTAAGGTAAGCTTTAAAGAGCTATATCACAGTCGTTAAGGCATATAACAATTTTACTTCGCAGGTTTTGATTGAGAGCGATTATTCCTTGGTTCAACTTAAGAGTTGACAGCTTGGTCGTTACTTTAAGTGCTTTTGTTATTGGCTATAAGATGGTAAAGTTGCACAGGATATGAGGAACCATTGAAGCCCTCGAAAATAAAGATATAGCCACACCATTTCATGATGAGATATCGAGGAATATAAATCTTAAAAGTTTCACTGACTTCTGTAGATTGATTTTAATTTTATGAACTATTGATCAAATATTAAATTATGTTTTAAACAGCTAAATAAATTGGAAATTCATAAAATATCATCATAAAAAATTAGAGTTCATTGAAATAAATGTTCACAAGCAATTTATTGTATTTATTACGTATCGCTTGACAAAAATGGCATTTTTACCTCAGTAACATCTCCCACAAAACTAAAAGAAAATTATCAAGCCAGTCAATATTCTTTTGGATCTCACATTATTCGAATAAGCGTGACAAATCCATTTTAATAGGTGGAAGCCAACGGAAGTGTTAAAGTCATTTGTCTGCCATTTAGCGCATTTTCACCTCTACGGTAACCCACTGGTCGCCATCCGCCCTCTCTGGAAACCCTTCATCCGTTACACCGTAAGTGAATGGAATTGCCGAATCCGCGCTTTTGAATTAAACACAGAACGCCTGCGACGGCGGCTGGCTGCGTTGGCGAGGGCAAAGTGGGGAAGGCGGCGCGGGGCGCGGAGGAGAGGGGGGAGGGGCAGCCACGAGGGAATACAAACGATGTCGCCGGATGACACATCCGCCGACGCGAAAGTTGTTCCCGGTAATGAATGGAGTCCGTCGCGTTAAAGTCGGTTCATTCGCAGAATAAATAGCGCGGCCCGCGCGCGCACGCTTGAGGGCGGCGGCGATGGCGGCGGCAGCTGTGGCGTTGGGGAGGGCGGGGGTGGGGATGGGGGTGGCAGGAACGGTGACGCGGTGGTGTTCGCGAAGCGACAGAGGAAGGCGGCAGCGCTCTTAGAAATGGCGCTGTCAAAAAGACGTTGTGAGATGGCGATGGTAGCGTTATCGACTGTAGTAGTGACAGAAGGGATTGTGAAGGTGATGTTGAGAGAAAAGACACTGAAAAAATGGCGATGGTAGAGATAATAACATTAGAGGTGGCGACAACAACGGTGGATGTGTTGCCGCGACACTGGGGCCGATGCTATGACGGTGACTGTGGCGGCGTCAATAGCAGCAGTATTAACCGCTTCGAAGATTCCGCATTGCCGAGGGGAGGGACGCAAGTAACAATAGCGGGGACTGCGTAGATGCGCCAGAAGTATCGAGAGCGGAGGCAATAGAAGAAAGGATAGTGGAGGTGTCTGAGACGACATTTACGAGAGATGGCGTAGGTGGAGAAGGTGTGCTTGTAGGCAATGGCATCGGCGGCAGCAGCCGAGATGCAGGTGGCGGCGACGGCGAGCGCGGCTGCCGGCGGGGGGAGGGACGGGCGGGGAGGGAACGAGATGGTAGCGAGGAGAAGCGGGGTGCTGCGGAATGGGATGGAGTTCCCGAGCAGCCCGGCGGGGAGCGTTTGCAGTGTGGCGCGTCTAACCCCGCGACGAGACGGCTCCTGGGAAGACTGCACAATGCACACACCTTAAGGATTTTTGGAGAAAAATAGGAAGGAATGAAAAAAAGGGCATAAAAAAGGATTTTGGCGATTTTAAGGGGCAAGAAGGATAGGAAGAAAGAAAATAAAAATACAATTGGAGCTTTATATAACTTATTAAATTTTACAATTAAATTTTTTCATCATAATAGTAATTTCCGTTTAATCTTGTTCATGTTTGATTTATTTTCTATTTCAAATATACCAAGTAAATTATATAACAATAAGACAATTATAAATAGTATAAATATAAAGACAGCCCACTTTTCAAACATATTGCAACGACAACACACTAATAAAAAAACTCAGCTAGAGAGATTTTCCTGTGTTGAACTTATATAAGATTAATACAGTGGCAGACTTCAGAGTCATTATCTAACTCAATGATATTGGTTGAAATTCCATAAAAACTATACTTTAAAGTGACATACAGTTAGGCTCAGAACAATATATTGTGTAGCACAACTCCATGTAAATGTATCATGTTCAGTTGCATTTAATCAACATGCATATAGTTAACACGTACATTTAAATTGTGCAAACTTCAAAAGATGTAAAAAGAACTCTTAATAAGTATTTTATTTCCCTAAAAATTAATACAAATATAATTAAGCATACCGAAAAACATTTTCTGGAAAAAAATATTTGAAGTTAGACAATAAATAATAAAATATGAAAACAATAAATAGGACCAACTTTAATTATTCAATGAATGTAAATGGAACGCAATATAAAGTCTTTCTGAAAGAGAATATTCGAATCATTATCACAGAAAAACATAATTAATTAAAATATTTTAGATAACGGTATGTTTAAATTATAAAAAAACTACTTGATTCTAAAGCGACAACTACGCTCCAGATCCACATTTTGGAAAACTCGATTCGTATAAAAAAAATTCCAAGAGAGCTCCTTTGTCGTGTTGAGTCTCTGACGTTCTGAATAGCAAAGCCTCATAAATCGAAGTCCTCTGCTGTCGCGACGTTACAGGCGTAACCGGCGAGACGATTTCTCGCATACGCGTCAATTGGAGCGGAAGGCGCAGTCACGACGCCACTTCCGGAGGAGGCATCAACGTCAGCGCCAGCGGAGAGCGGCGGCGGCGGCGAAAACCAGGGCGAAGGAGACAGTGGAGTGACGCCGCGCGGCCGACCACGTGGCGGGGGCGGATGCGAGGAGGCAAAGCCACAAAAGATAGTGAGACGACTCAGGGCATTACATGATGCTAGGACAGGAAGAAAGGGGGAAAACAGGAGGTGAAAAAATTACGCTCCTTGGAATATATATATTACTAGTTTCCAGTGCGCAAAAAAATTAAACAAAAACTATGCTGCCTCCGACCATGAGAGAAGTATCTGTTGTTTTGTTAGATATCTAGAAACTCGGGAAAAATACAAAACAAATCAGTTTCAATTTTGACTGAAAACGACAAAGATTTAATTGTGTTTTTCAGCCTATTCTCCTTTTGAACGTGCTGACTGAATTGTTATAATTAGTGTGTCAGTGCTTAAAACAGCTGCGTAGAAATATTTATTGTAGAGTTATTAAGGAATATTTTATTTTTGATTATTGAGTAGTTTGGCTGCTAATGTTTGGAAAAGCTTTTTGTGCAATATTGTTAGGCAACATGTTTGCCATTGCAAGCCACTAGAAGAAAATAAAGACGGGAAAAACAAATAAACAATTACTACAAAATGTTCAGTATTCAGTGTCAGCTACACAAGCGTCACTACACACAAGCGTCAACAAATTATGATAGAAAAATATAGTAAATAGGAATCAAACCAAGCAAGCAAGAGAAGAGATGAAATTAAATAATGAAGAGTAGTCCCGACGGGTGAAATGTTGAAGAAAACTGAGAAAAATAAAAGGAATATTAAAAATTACCAAACATTTGATGGAACGGTAAATAAATGTCAGAGAATTATTTCTATAAGCCCAAAAAACGCTCAACGCTTAAAGCTAGGTGCCAAGAAAGAAAGAAACAGAAGCAAAGAAACTGTACGCATACGTAATATGGATGGAACCGGATTTCAATGCAAAATTACTTTGGAAAAAGTGAAAATTTAGCTCGGCAATCGAGAACAATGGTAAGAATTAAACAAGGAAAATATAATCACCAACATTTAAAAGTGATCCATAATAGAAGAAAATACACTTGATATTCATTGCCACAAAAGAAAGGAGAAAGCATTAATCTGAAAATGGCGGCTGAGCGCGTAAAACATTCAAAGCTTTCGATCAGCACAAGGCAGTAAAAGTAATATAAAAACAACTTCATTTTTTAAAAAGGAAGATACAGCCACAGGACAGAAAACTGCGAAGCAAAAAGAAAAAGAACCGCAGCGCGGGGCTGTTAAGTAAAGACGGCAGCGCGACGCGGCGCAGGTGGCAGCGAAGACGGGGCGCGGAGGCAGCGCTGCGGAGGCGCGTGCAAAGTGGCTCGTTTGGCGAGGAGCGGGGCGCGCCAACACGCAGCCTTAATTGGCGATCCCCACGCGGCGCAAGGCGGCAGCGGCTGCGGGGGTGAGGACAGGAGGAGGACGGGGCACGGAGTCCCGGCTGCCGTCGAGTGCGGGCGCGCCTTCGAGCCCCACGTATGAATATTCAGCTTTTTCTTGAGAGCGCTCTCTGCCGATAGTCGCGGGGATGAGTGCGCGCCGACGCGACGCCCGGAGAGGGATTGCTCGGGCGCTGGAGCGGCTGGCGTTCGCAGCCACCTCTTGCGGCGGAGAGAGGCAGCTGCTGACAGCGCGCCCGCGAAAAGCTAGTTCCGAGCTAGCCCAACGCTTCCTTTGTCATCGTGACGTATTTTAAATTACTTTCGTATCCACTCTCGTCTCTAGAAAGATGTATTCTCGAGGTGCGTAAATTACAACGTTCTAAAACTAGGTACAAGTACATTTTCATGAACTTTTGTGATAATTTCAAAAGCACAATTAGAAAATGTGAAACTCATATTTCTTAAGATACATACAATGTTTATGACACGCTACACATGATATTTCAGGGAAAATTAATTCACAAAGAATGTTATTAGTGGACATTTAGCTGAATTAAATTAAAATTTTGAGAGCAATTTTTCAAAATACATGTTTGTTTCATAATTACAGTATCAAATTTTGAAAGTTTGTTAGTGTTTTGTTAAGATCACTTTCTAACTATTGGGTCATGTAGCGACAACTCTAATTGTTTACACTGAGGTTACTAGGGGCACACCACTCGCAGGGACAATACGAGAGCACACAAACGTTCATTCCCGACGCGGAATTCGAACCCACGACCCTTCGAGCCGAGGCAGCTTCTGCCTTGGCGACCTCGGCTATCCAGGTCGGCTTTGTTTCTGTTGTATTTGAAGCTTACATTAAAACTGTAACTGAAATGAAGTTGTAGCAATATAAATATCTATGAAGTAAATTTATTTCGAAAACTGAGAAAAGTTGGAAAATGTGTGTATTATTATTGCCTTATTAGGTAACAATTTGTGTGCGAAGTGTGGAGATCAAGGATTATGCAAAATGTAGAAAAATAATCTTTAATACTGCTATGACTTATTACAACTTTTTACCAACTATTGTTCTCTACTTCAAATCTGATGTAAATGTGCCAGAATAATAATAGGATAACTAAATAGCAGACGTAAATAGTTCTAGCACCAAAACACAGTATACTCACACGGCACTTTATATCTCTGTTCACACAGTTAGATCATTGATGTGGATTTGTTAGTTCAAAACTCATTATATGAAAGTGAAATGGGTGTATAATGAACACGAAATAAAAGCTCTTCCTGACTGGATAATTTTTATTTCACTTTCCGCAATGAAGCGTGTAATGAGCCCATTTGTTCGCTTCATGGAATATAACACAAAAGTGCAGGACAAAAAAGGTGTGACTGCAAAAAGCACGTTAAAAATGCGCAATTGATTTTACGAACGTTTTAATAAAACCATTTGATCCTCGATAACTTCTAATATCCTGTCCACAGCTCAACAAAACATAGTTTTGTCATTTTATTATTGTCTTTCATTGTTCTATGGAGGCGATATTTAATAAAATACAGGAAATGAAATTGGGTGATACCTGATAAACGATTGGTATTCTCAATTACGCCCAATAAGAAGTAATATTTTAGTGCGAGAGAATTGAGCTAGGAAAAGAAAACTAATGATTGACATGTTTAAAGTTAGTAAGTACACGAACGGTTAGCAGGAATAATGACAATTACAGCCAAAGTATCTTATCCAGTGGCGTAGCGTGTGTGTCAGACGCCCAGGTCGGAGGAAAATTTCGCCGCTCCCTTATATGTATTTCAAATTAAAACAGTAAAATATACAGTAATTCTTAAGAACTTTTCGACAAGAACAATCATCATTATTGTGTACTGTACAAATAACAATTAAAAGTCATATATATATATATATATATATATATATATATATATATATTTTACAACATAATAATCACGTTTTACAATAGAATAATCACGATACACTCATTTAAAGAAGTCGTCGCAAAATAAGTAATGAAATATTCCGTGCTCATTTCAATCGGTCCGAATCGTATGTGCAACAAAAATATGAAAATAATTGGTGCAAATTTTTCCAAGATATTATTTATTGTGAACTCCCTAAAAATGCCGCCGGGGGGGGCTTCCCCTGCCGCCCCCACTACGTCACAGATCATATCACGTCTGAAGGCTTAAATCCTCCTAGACAAGCGCTCAAATCGGATTCTAAGAACCGTGGGCTTGCCTCCCAAGGACGGGGCTAGAGGAAGTAATTTCCTTGCGCCGCCCCGCAGGACGGAGCCCCCAGGGACGCGCGGCGCAGGGGGCGGCCGAGTCGCCCGGCGCCCTCTCGCGGCGCAACTTTGTTGACACACCATTACCCGGAGGCGCGGGCGCCAAGGACCCACCCGCCGGCATATGTTCTCCCGACAATGTTCTTTCACACTCGTTATTCTAATAAGCACACTCCCTTGCCAAGCACGTCTTATTTTCTCCGGAGTCTCTGTATTTTTAGACTCTCATTCTCCATTTTTACAGAGCATGTGGCTTTCGCTAGTTGTAGGAGTATTCTGTTGTTCTTTTTTTCCCTCATAGTTTTTTTAACGTTTCGTTTCTTGGCTTTCATCACCTTTCATTTCTGCTCAAAATGTTATATTCACAGACTGGGTGTATTTATTCTCCTCTCTTCCTTATTTACAGACTTTTATTCTTTTTAATACTTATACTTTTGTGGAAAATATAATTTCATTTCAAATTTATTTATTTGTATATTTATAATGCCTTTGCCACATTACAAAGTGTGTTATTCACTTTACTTTTGAAAACCTTTACCGTAGTTTTCCTTTTATTTCATTGTACTTTATCATTTATTATTTTTTCAATTCGCACAGTCATCATCTTATAATTTGTATTAATTTTCCATCTTTTATACCTTGCATTCTTAACCTGCATTGCATTTCGTCTACCTTATATTTTTTCTCATTTTCTCTGATTTCATTTTACATTATTTGCAGACATGAACAACATATCATATTCTTTTATCATCACATTGATCGTTTGGATGTACAGTCAATATTATCGTCGCTTGATCCCACGTCAAGGTAGAGCGAGCGCTCCTCAAAGAACATTTGAAAAGAATCCACAAAAAATTCTCGCAATCCCTTTGCATATCTCCTTAGACTTCTCGGTCCTCATCCCAACTCCAAACAACAGCCATCTGCCTGCTCTCAACACTCTCGTCAATAATGTAGTAGACCGCCCATTTAATGACCCGTTCTATTCCTTGTTTTGAACCTTCTCTGCACAAACCTCTTTCACCCTTTCTCCTCTTTTTATGTCAGACTCTTATTCTTCTCTTCTCTCTACTTGCCTTTATCTCTGTCTGTCTTTCTCTCTTTTGTTCTTTCAGGTAGGGAGGCACTCGCGACGCAATGGGAAGAGCGTATGACTTCTAACATTGGGGCCAAGCTCGATCCTCAGTAAATCCATGTG
>JAHLJT010000424.1:0-13285 GCA_031308135.1 Acheta domesticus
AACTACGACTCGCCAGTAAAACACAATGGAAAGAATATGGAAGAGCGCTATTATCCATACTTTTTTTTAGATTTATTTCTCTGAAAGTCGCTTTATGTTTATCAGCTGAATATCCAAGAGCAATGATTCCCAATCTTTCCGGACCCGCGAACAATTTGTTCCTAAGTTCATAGTTCCGTAGGAGATTACAGAGACGCTTTTGAGGTTTTCTCAATTAGAAAACAGATATACATGAGAATCTAGTGGTGCTTGCATAATGGCACAGACTTTCCCGTATTAGTTTTCTATTTCCTTCGATCTCGGCTAGCTATTCGGAATTGCCACATACTCGTGCCAGCTACCATTTATCGCCGCTCAAGATATTTTTTTTACTTTTTGTTAATTTTCCTAATGGCAGAACGTAAAATATTAGCTTCATAATATTAAAGAACAGTAAAACCTAACCCTAAATAGCAATTTTCTTTGAAAAATTTGGAGTCGTTTTAAAAAAATGGTGTTTAAGCGCTACTAAAAATGCGAAATTTGAAGCTCTTTTTCACAGAACATTTTTGAGGTTTCCAAACACTTCATTGAACTCATTTAAAGCACTTTCATTTACAAATAATTGGTTTACAAATGGCTGTTAATGTGCTTATTAAAGGTGTGAGAGATCTTGCAAAAAATTTGTGTAATTTTTGTAATTTTAAAAGTTTTTAAAGTTTTTCAAAATCGCGGCCCTTCGAGTGGAAGCAAATCGACATGGGAATATCCATTTGGAAGAAATCGTACTTATGGTTTAGGCGCTAGTGTTGTTTACAGACACCGGACGGACAGACGGACGTTTTGAAAATAATCACTTTTTTGGTATCAAGGAACCCAAAAACGTGTATTTCCGTTGAAATCTCGAAATCGATTTTCCGTAGCATTACATAACTTTCCTTATACTACGTATATTACTCAGTATATATGTAGGTATAGGGAGAGTAAAAAGAAAGGTTTATCTTATTCATCTAAATAACGTATAATTATTCAAATCTAATTCACAAAATTTACAAACAGATCTACATTTTAAAATTAATTTAAGTTTGGTCTTTGTTAAAATAAAATATAACGTTTTTTCATAGATCAGTTTATTGTACGTTAACATATTTTCTTGTTGGAATCGAAAAAAAAAAACAAAAAAACAAACAAACGCAAATAGTGTGAAACGTGTTGCTGTTATTTCGTGTGTATGCAGTTAATGATTAATTACGTTGAAGTTATTTTTATCTTAACTTAAACGAAACAGATTTATTGCTTCTATATTTGTTTTTATCGTAAACTAGTTGAGCGAATCCATTTTAGCAAAGATAACTATTTTGCAGCATGACCATCTTGCAACCTACGCGAATCACTACTGGATCGAACCACCAGCCGGAATCACTGGCACAGAGTTTTCGAGTGTATTCTAAAAAATTCAATGATATTTGTCACACACACCTCTTTCCTTAAGTCATAAAACTGAGTTTGAAAAAAAAGTAAAATAAAACTGCGTGTGACCATTATTAAGGAGAGGGTATTTTTATAACAAGTTAAGTTAACTACGTTTTCATAGTAAATATTTGTCAAGAAGATTGAAGACGAATTAGCGAATTTAAACGTTTCAAGCTAGTATTTTCTCCTTCACAAAACATTACTTTACTCCTTTTCCCAATCACCACGGAATGGTTTCTTGGCATTTACATGCTCTCTCACCGCGTATCGATGTTCGTTATTCAACAACACAAACTCCAAACACAGTATTCGACCCCGCAAACCGCTACGCTTTCCCCACTGCCCGTGGGCGGGGGCGGGGGCGGTGTGTATGTGCGCGGGCGCGCGCCGCAGTGGCCGCCGCCGCCGCCGCCGTCGCCCGCCGTCAGTCCGCGCCGGATCGTCGAGCGCGACGCGTGGTCGGAGGTGCAGACGCCGCCGCCGCCACCACCACCGCCTGGCAGTCGTCGCCTCCCCGCCGCCGCCACCGCCGCCGCAGCGCCGCGATGCCGCGCCGCCAGAGCGCCACACGCCTGCCCTAGGACTCGCCCCGCCCACTCGCCCGCCCACGCGCAGAACAGGTGAGCCGCACTCCGCGCCGGCGTGCATGCGACGCCTAACCGCAAGGCGGAACCGGAAAACCGAGAGTTTAGAATAACCGGAAGCCGAATCTTGGACGCGTTTTCTCCCAAATGAAAAACTATACCTACGAAACGTGGTCTTTGTTTCGGAATGGTATCAAGAACCAATTCCATGATGTTGCGATTCCTTTTCATAAAAACTTTATCTCTACTTGTTTACAATTGTTTACACTAACCCAGTTGATTAAAAGTTGATAAATATCATAAGTCGGTTTATTCATTTTATTCTGAGTTTATCGTACATATTATGGCAAGTACTTACACGTTTCTACACATCATCACTGTGACAGTATCTAAGCTTTAGTTTATGGTGTCGTTTCTAGGTAGGGACGTGTATTTCACTGATGTGAAGTGAGTTACTTCCTTAAAGATGAGAATGCAAACGCCGGTGTTCGACAAAGCGGTTCGATGTTTGAGTTCTTCCACGAGGACTACTGGTCGCCGCGTGTTGTGTTTGTTTACCGCACTCCTCCTGCTGCAGTTCGCACCGCTGTGTTTTCTTCACGATCGATTGTTTCAAGGACGGTTTTCTCGCAAGTTTTTGCGTCGTGAGAGGTGCATTTTTTAAAGAGTTTCATAACAAGATTCTCAAGCGCAAGTTTTTTTTGTTTTTTGTTTTGTTTTTCGAAACACAGTTAAAAGTTTTAATCACTTCAAGAAGTGCTTTCGAGGCAAACGCTGGCTGTGAAATTACGTGAGTTCAAGAGTTTATGCAATTTGAAGTTCTTGATCCATTCAAGGTATTGTTTCTTTGTTCCTTGTTTCCAGCTTGTTGAATATCGTTCTTTTACGACTGTACAACAGATTATCAACATTACTTTGGAATGTTAGCATCACTGTTTCAATTGACAAACACGAAAAGGAAGATTAGGTACAAGATGATTTAAGACATTTTGAAATCCTTTCTAGTGAGTGAGAGTAAGAACAATGAATGAAAAATGTTTGCTTAGGTCAGCAGTGAAAATGTGTTTTGAATTTTCCGGTTGTTAAATCAGTAGTTTGGAACTGAAAAATCACATTTGAAGAAATGTGTTTTAAAAAAATGTACTACTAATGAAACTTAGATGATACTATATTTACATACGTTTCTAATGCAATAACTTGCTTCACACTATCGTCAAAGAAACATTGAAGAAAGTCTATGTGCAACGATCAGAAAACGAAAATTTTGAATGATTCCGGCGTTATCATTTATTTTATGATTGATTGATATTAATAAACTGATAAAATTGATCGCTTTTAAAAAGAAATTAGCTTCACTAGAATACTTTATGTTGTTCATTCGCTTCTTACATGATACCTTAGAAAGTTTTGAACTTTTCTTTCTAAAATATATGGATCCACTTGAACTAAAAATGTGTAATTCTAAAGTTGAATTGAGTTTGTTTCAAACATATATTCTTCGAGAGTCATGATCTTAATACATCTTTTCAACGAAATGAGCTATCTTGTAATTTTCCATCCGATCATTCTGTACCGAGTTTTATAAATGTATTAATTTTTCCTATCAATTATATGCCAGGTGTCTTTTTGTCAATCAAGCGTTATATGTAAATAACATCTGGACGAACCCCAATAAAAACCCTTCGCAAGAACAGTGCAAAGTAGTTTGCAGTAAAGTGTAAAATTATTTACCGAAGGAGAAGACTAGATTTTCGGATATTCAACCATGATGGGGCACGGACGATTCCAGTTATTGAAGAAGAGGGGTGTCGGCACAGGGTATATGAACCCAACATTATATTTTTCCTACGCCAATTTCAGAGCATTCAAGAGTTTTGGGTCAGAGCAATTTGTACCGAAGTAACATGGAAAGAATTTTCTTTTAGTTTACTAATTCAATATTGACAATACTAATTTTTCCACAACACGAATTCTTTAACCGCAGAGCTGATGATACATTCGATTGGTAATTAATTTATTCCAGACTCTACAATGAACACAAAATGGAAGAGCCTGATACAGGGATTGTCAATGTGTTAATAAGGAATGATGATAATGAAGATGGAGCAACGGTAGAATGAGTTGGAGGGAAAACCAGAGAATACGAAAAAAAACTTGCCCCGAATCCAATATTTTCACAAGTCTAGGAAGATTTTATATCTAGAGGAAATGTAAATACTTTATTAAATTTTCAGTTACCAGCATCTCCAAAAGAAATGCTACTCTCGAGAGTGTGGAAAATGGGGTACTGGAGCATGCAGAAACTGGTTGTTCGTAACGGCGGATAACATGATCAACTATTTGAATTTTTTGAATCAAATTGGAAAATTGTCTTTGTTTTTTGTCTTTTTACCGAATTCTGGGTATCTAACGAAACAATATTAACCTCTCACATGGCCATAGGCTGCTTGATTTTCTCCCAATTTATATGGATATTCAAAATTAGTCATATAAATGACATTGTTGAGATAAATACAATTTTAAGCTCCTCTACTAACGGAAATAAAAAGGTACCTTTTTTCCAAAATTGTTTCATTTTTTAAAGCCATAACTGCATTCTTTCTGAAAATGCGCAATACTCAAATCTTTTATTCAAATAAATTTCAAATAATATTTGTTCACTTATTTTTATTTTATAAAAAATAAATTTATTTCCGTTTTCATTAATCTGATACTATTGTGATACAATAAATATTTAAGTAGTTTTTTATTTTTTATAAAATATGAATAAATGTACAATTCTTAAAGATTATTTCCGATCATAAGTAATTAATTAAGAATAACCGTTACAAAGTAACACGTAAAGTAAACTGCCTAAAAGTAACTAAAAGTAGAGAAGATATTGATCAATTTTGTGCCAATGTTCTACGGCAATACAGGATAGGATGAAATATTGAATAGCTATGCAATTACACTTGGTTCGCGAGAGATAAAATGCAATATGAATTTAAAAAAAATATATATGATTCTCTCTTTCGTATATGGTTCGTCACACTCCATTCTGCTTCTTATGATAAGTGTTTTAAATTTCTCTATGACTATTGGTACTTTGTTTTTGGGTGACGCTGAATAATTCCGACGCGAAGTTCTAGCGAATTTATATTTTTCTGTTGATCTTTATTATAATCAGAAGAGCTGGAGTGCGTGCAGTGATGAGCATGCATATACTGTGATTTCGAGATAAACTAGCCAAACTGTCAAGATAACCAGCACTCTACTGCCTTTGTAATGACGAACTTATTGCTACATAAATGAAAAACACAACTGGAAAGTTGGTACCAAAAACCCAATTGAAAGCAAAAGTCTGTCAGTTCGTCCATCCGTCTGTGAACAACGCTAGCGACTAAAACGCCTCCGCCGATTTTCTCCAACATTGATACTCTCCGATCCATCTGGCTGATCTCGAGGCCCATTTAATTTCAAACCGATATTTTAATTTTGGGGGCTACTTTACATTAAGCCTCCCAGACATTTTTTCAAACATTTCTCAAAAACTGCTTCAATTTTTTTAAACTTCTTGTAAGAATAGAGTAAAATTCACTTATTAAGGGGGCATACGTCGCATTTTTCACGGATAACTCTGAATTTTTCGAAAATTGCAAAAGTTTTAATTTTATCGGCGTCTTCCTACAACTACAACATTGTAGATAAATTGTAGATATTTTTCCTTCAAAAAAATTGTTCTTCATTGTGAGTTTTTTTCTTTAAAGTCATGTTCATTTTTTGAAAATTTTAGTAGTTTTCCCCACAATATTGCGTGCAATATGTGCAATTTTCTTTAAAAAAAATACACAAACATGATTTTCTCAAAAACGGCTCCAAACTTTTTCTTTAAACTTTTGGTAGGGATAGTGACAAATTAACTCTATTAGATGACATAAACGCCATATTGCTCTATTCTTTTGGTTTTTCAAAATTGCAAAAATATAATTTTCTGACTTCTCTCACGTCGTTAATTTTATATTAGCGGCGATAATGAGTATATGTGCTTTAAATAATTTCAAGTAACTTTTCCCGAGATCTCAACAGTTTTCTGTAAAAAGTATCTCAAAATTCCTCATTTTCAGAAAACGCTCAAACGCCATTTTTGCGTAAATGGCTCCAATTTTTTTCTGCAAACTTTCTGAACGGATAGTACTAATTGCACTCTTTAATATGACATAATGTTCATTTTGGGGTATATTTTTGTTGTTTCAAAAATTACCACAAATGTAATTTTTTTGAAAGACTTCTCAAATCATTAATATGCACATTATCAGCAATTTGTAAACATTATTATATTTGTGAACGTAAGTGCTTCGTGCGTAAGTTTTTTGAAAACTCAAAAATTTGTGAAAAGAGCTTTACATTTCGCATTTTTTTTGAGGCTCTTTAAACGCCATTTTAATAAAAACGGTTACAAATTTTTAAAAAGAAAATTGCCATTTTGGAATAGGTTTTTGTGTTCTTTAATATTCTAAAATTAATATTTCCATTCTACCATTAGAAAACCGCAAAAATTAGGAAAATGGCAAAAAAAATTACGTTGGGTGGCAAAAGATGGCAGCTGGTTTTCTCAATGAAATGATTCTCAATGAAAAATCTACCAAAAATTCATCTTCAAATAAGGTCATGCTTAAGTTTTTGAAAATAACGAGTAGTTTTTCTATAAATTTCTATAATTTTGTGACAAAATAATGGCCCCTGCAAATTTACTGCACTTCGACAGCTGGATGCGTCGTAAATTAGAATTGCCATTTTGTATATTATTTCTTTGTAAAAAAATACTTTCGACCTTTTATTATACATTTATACATTAATCTTAAAGAAATTATTTATTTTCAAGCATTTAAAAAAATATAGCTCTTTAAGGGAGTATCGACAATATAGGGAATGCAACAATTGAATTCCGTTTGCTTATCGCGAATTTCTGGAATTACGTGTTATTGTGTGACTTGATATCGCTGTATGGTATCAGGCTTCTTTTTTCTAATACAAGTTCACAAAACTTTTGTAATATATTTTAATGCAGTTGTAGAATTCACGTAGTTTTGACATCACTGCGATAGAAACAGTCGAGTTGTTCGCTCTTGGTTGAACTGGATGTTTTCAAATAATAGCTAAGATGTTAGTAGGGCAGAAAGTGCCATACTTCAACCCTACGTAGCTGTATCCAATAATACGGGAAAATGTGCTGTTGTAGCACCCACTGTTTTTATTTTTATTTCACTTATTGCAAGAACTAGTTTAGGTCACAGAAGGACCTGAGATGAGGACAATGTTCATCTTAACTGATGTGACCATGATTTTGCCAATTACGAGATACACTCTGACCACTACATGATATGTAATGTCAGCGGATAAATAATAAGAAATATCAAACATTATTTACTGTTCCGTTGTAGAACTTCGTCACTTGATCCCTTTGCACAAGCCCTTTCGTAAAGTGTCATTCGAAAATCACTATAATAATAATAATAATAATATAATAATAATAATAATAATAAATACGGTTTATTATAATCCAATAAAATCGCTTATTTGGAACAGCCCACATTTTGCGCAAGGTATTGTAGAAGTACCGACAGTCCCTAGATCTGTTCCTTAGGTTAGGTTAGATTAGGTTGTAACTTGAAGGAAATTTTATATTCAATAATTGACTCATAACATATTAGTCGTGAAATTGAGGATAAGAATAATAATAACAATATAATAATAATAATAATAATAACAACAACAATAATAATAATTTGCCAATTTTTACTGTTTTGCTACCGCTTACTCAGCAGAGAGAAAGTTATGTAAAGCTGCGTGAAAAACGGTGAATTTCAGAAGACAAGCTTTCATTGCCAGGCATTTACAACGTGGATCCTCGTTATAAGTGGATTCTAAATTTAATTAAGTAATTCTAAATTTAGAAAAAATCCTCTAACAGTGTTGTGACCAAAATCCTTGTTTTGTGGGCCCTTGATGCCGAGAAATAGATTGACGGTAAAACATCCGTCCGTCCATCCACCCGCTTGCCCGTCCGTCCATGAACACCACTAGCACCTAATTCAAACGTACAATTTTTTTCAAAGTGGATATTCCCTGATTGACCCCACCGATTTTGAACAGCATTCTTTAAAATTTGGAGGTACCTACTTTACATGAAACACCTGGGACATTTTAAAAATGTTCTCAGAGATGAATCCAATTTTTTTTCTTTAAATGTCTTGTAAGAATTGAATGAAATACACTTATAAATGTGGTATAAGTCAGTTCTTCACGGTTAACTCTAAATTTTGGAAAAATTTAAGTTAGATTTTTTCGGCTTCTAAGTATAACTACAAAATTCAAGAAAGAGATATTTACTTCAAGTAAATTTTTTTCTCCATAATCAGTTCTTTCCTTAAGGTCATGCACATTTTTTTGAAAATTTTAGTAGTTCGCGCAATATTGCGTGCAATACGACAAAACAAGTATTTTTCAAAAATTGTTCCAAATTTTTTCTTTAAACTTGACAAACATGAAGATGACAAACACCATTTTGCTATATTTTTCTATTTCTTCAAAAATTACGAAATGTAATATTTGACTTGTCTCTAATGTTAGCATTCAAATTAGCAACGTTTTGTTTACTTTGCATTTCTGAGTACATGTGCTTTAAATGATATCTAATAAAGTTTTTCGAAAGTTGAAAAGTTATCTGTGCAAATTGGCACAAAATCCCGCATTTTCAGAAATGTTTAAATGCCATTTTCTGGAAAACCGCTTCAAATTTTACTAATGGATAGTGGCAATTGCACTGTTTTGGATGATATAAAATTATTTTTCTGTATTCTTTTGTTTTTTCAAAAATTACATAAATGTAATTTTTTATTTGTCTTTAAATTTTTATATTTTATACATTTTCATCAACTTCTGATAACTCTAATTTTTTAGGACTGGCGATTCTTCGTCGTTTTCTCTACGCTTACGCAATACACAGTTTGGCGTGTAATTCAATTTTCCGAATTACTAACAAGGATTGGGACACATAGCTGAGAATTGAGATTTAGCTGAAATATGCAGGAGCATGGGATAAGACTCGTTTTTAAAGAAAGAGATCATCAGTCCTCGTAAACTTGTCATCTAGTTTACTATCTATTAAACTCGCTGAATGTGAACTTATTGGCTAAGAAACTCACTGCTCCCTGCTCGCCTAGCGTGGAGGAGAGAAAAAGACAGAGCTCAGAGGCGGCTCAAGGTTTATATTCCTGGGAGAATGCAACATTTTCCCAGAGGGCTTTAAATTAACCCTTTGTAAATACAGTGGTCGCAGCAAAAATGGTTGCAGAATTATCAATCATTTACGGTTATTGTGCCAAGCACAATAAGAAGAGCGCTTTTTATTTTCATACTTTCGTAACAACTATTTATTTGTTTAGATTATAACTTCATCTCTGTTACAAATTGTTATTGTAAAAAGACAATAGACAAACTAGAAATTAAGACACGGACTCCAACAAACTAGAAATTAAGACAAGGACAAGAAAACGTGCACAGACTGTTTTCTCCCTACACATACAGGTTTTAACTAGTTTTGGGAATTAAATAAATAAACTAGTGGTGTTACAATAGCTCATACTTTCTCGAGTTCTTCGTGAAATGTTAAATTTTCATGTTAAGTCCCTGAAAACTCAAAATACCCTTTTCAAATTCCTAGAGGCGCGACATCAAAAAAATCTATTGAGGAATATGAATTTTGAAGAAAATCCTACCTTTTAGTGAAGAGCGTTGTTTGCACACAGACAAACGGACGTATGTTTCGCCGTTAATCGTATCAAGGACCTACGAAGCCTGGATTCTGATTACACAGACTGTTAATGTACTGTCTACATAAAGGAACAATAAGTATCCACTCCGGTATCAAGGACGCACGAATTTTTCTGATAAAAATCTCCGTTTTTTGCGAGACAATTCTTTCTCAACACTACTTATGTAGTATCCGAGAAAGTCATAAATAAAGTCAGCACAGTTTTTTTCACTCTTTCGAGTGAATCGGTTGTGATATAAAGAACATTATACATGAAACAAACGATCCATACTACCAGAAATACTTGGACGAGGATTTTTTTTCATTTTAGTAAGTATCTTCTAACAAGTCACTGTTAATAAATAGCGCGCGAATTTTATGAACCCCGTGTTGTGCTTGGGCACCAGGATTGCAATGATCTCTATGCCATCCTACACTGGCCTCTGACCTCACGGATTGCGACATCAGCTGCTAGTCAACCATGCGACGGATTGGATGCTTATTTATTTAATAAACAAACAGCTTTATTGGGTGTTCATTTTACATCGTGCATCCTTCGGGGTGCTGAAAACAGCACATAACACATCAATAACAGACGTAGATGATAGCAGAGTTAAATATCTAGAGAAGAAATTCAATCGAGAACATTCAAGTGGTTTAATGATTCTCTTTAATGATTCTTAATATATTAACGTTTAGTAAAGGAGTAGAGTAGGTAACAGTTTGTGGGTTTTGGTTTGGAGGGAGTCGATTATCAGAGGCCAGAGCTAGAGTGACTTCATGAGCAGTGTTACTGCCTTCGCAATCTTCGTGAAAGCCAGTGGTGACACGTCTCTTGCACCCTTTCCACCAAACACTTTTTTAAATAAAAAAATTATTGCGGAAAATGACCGAATGCAGAGTAGTAGGAAAGTTTTACGCGATTGTGGGACAGAATGTAGGGAAACTCTGGCCTCTCTTGCCTTACTCTTAATAAACTGTCTCTGTGCAGATTTATTTGCTATCGTGTTAGCTATGTAGTGTAATAGATCGGTGAAGACGCTCTGACTATTTTAAAGTATGTGCTTAATTATTGTCTTCATGTGATTCGTCAAATACAACGTACTCGCCAGAATGTGACCATATCTGAGAGTACTCTATTTTTGGTTTAAATATTAACAAGCGCTATCAAGAGAGGAAACTGACTTATATTGGTTTAGTGGTGAAATGTTGTTGGCATTTAAAATTAAATGATCACATCACTACTAGTCGTTTCGTGGCTTCCAGACAGCAGAAAACTGATGATGATGGCTAAGCCATCGAAAGCTGCTCTTAAAATAAATAACATTGTTGGTAATGACAACACATGTGATCATTTAATTGACTGACTTATAATCAAGACTAAACAATACAGCAAGAGTAATAGTATATTTAGTTTGTTTTACAATATTTTTGTTTTAATTTGAATAATTCTACCAAATGTATATCGAAGATATGCTTTCATTTTATGTTTGTATGTTCTCAAACATAGGCGGGTTTTTGAATCGCGCGAACACCAAAGGTCTTGTGCTGATGAATAATGTGTCAATGAAACCACATTAAATCAGTGTAAATAATGATTTGTGGCGTAATTTGTTATAACTCAAAAACACTCACTTTCCATAAGAATATTTATTTACAAAAATCTGGGCCAACTCGGCCGCTATGTACAGTTACCACAAAACTTCATATACAAAAAAACAATATGCCATCTGGCTGAAACCACGCCGAGCGCTCTACTGCCGGTGATCCTCCGTCGGCGTCCTTTTATTTGGGCCAGCTCCCGCGCAAGGCTTCCCGCGGCTTCCCCTGATTGGCCGGTTCACCAGTGCGCGGAGCCAGGTAACAGGCGTGGCTGGTTTCTGAGCACACCCTTGGCGCGCTTGACGAAGCTCAGCGCGCCTGATGCCGACGCTCTGTGCTGCGCGCTGCCGGAGGCGGGAACATGCTGCCGGCGCTCTTTGCCGCGCAGTTAGCGCGGCAACTTTGAACTGCCGTCCGCATACTACACCCTCCCCACCGAAGTTGTGATGTAGGGGGTGAAACGACGCAGTCGGTTGCTCCTCCGCAATGCCGGCCGCTGCTGCGACTGTAGAGATGGCTCCTCGATGGTTGCGCCGGAATCCAGTGTGGGCCGCTCCTCCTGCTGGCTTGAAAAGGGAAAACGCATTACACTTTCTGTTGCCCTGCTCTGCGCTGCCCCCCCCGCCTGTTGCTTATCTACTACAGAATCGTAGTACCGTCTCCTAATCTGTGATTGATGCCGAGAGATTGATCTATCTTCTGTCCTGAGGACCGTAAACTCTGCCTCCTCTTATTGCAGTTACTATTGCTGGTCTGCCACTTTACAATTACTTCCGTACACTCTTACCAGTACCTTATCTCCTCTCTTGAATTTAGCGCCTTTGGTTGACACTGGCACTTCTTCCGGAAATACACAAGGACAATAAGGACGGGGCTGCCGACCATGCAATACTTGAGCGGGGCTTCTACCTGACATATTTGGTAACGTCCTATAGGTGGTCAACATGCTAAGTAACGCCTGCTCTTACTGATGCACCCGCTCTAGTTGCTTTAAGCATGGCTGACTTGAACGTCTGCACTAATCTTTCCACCTCTCCATTTGACTGAGGATGGAACGGTGGAGCCAAAATGTGCTGTATCCCGCTACTTTTACAAAATTTTTGAAATTCGCTGATATGAACTGCGGGCCGTTATCGGAGATCAATACTCGTGGGAGGCCTTCTGTTACGAAAACTTTCTTCAAAGCATCTATTGTATGTGGTGCAGTTGTGTGTTGCATGCGGCATCACGTACGGATAATTTGACAATGCGTCCACTACTAACAACCACATATGCCCTAAGAAAGGACCGCAAAATCTACATGTATGCGGTCCCACGGCTCGCAGGGTTGGGGCCAATGAGCTTAAATCCGCTCTCGGCGCTGCCTGACTAGTTTGGCATGCTTCTGCAAATGCTTGCTCATCTCCTCTATATCTTGGTTATTCCTGGCCAATAACAATAACGGCGGGCTGCTTGCTTTGTCCTGGCCTATACCCCAATGACCCTCATGTAAAAGGCGTAATACCTTTGGTCGCAACTTATGCGGAATCACTACCCTAACTCCTTTTCATCGCTAGCCAGTAATAATACGCCGGCCTTAACCGACAGCCTGTGTTGGAGCTATACATTCCGTCAGCGCCCCTGTTCGCCTATGCGCGCTGGACCAACCAGTTTGCACGTGGTACAGCACTTGCCTGAGCGCGGACCTTCTTTGTTTCCTTTGCCAATTGATAGGAACGAGACTGGAAAACCTGATACGCCCTCTCGTCGTCTTGGTCCAGCCGGAGACAGGCGATTGTCCTCAGAGTCCTCAATTTGCCCATCCTCGTCACCTTGCGGCATACGGGATAGTGCATCTGCGTTTAGCATGCTG
>JAHLJT010000426.1:0-14615 GCA_031308135.1 Acheta domesticus
GCTTAAGGCAGTGAACACAAGATAATTACCCACCAGTCGACCAGTGATGAGTGGCACCATGGAATATCTCCTCCGCCATTTGAGAGTAGTAATTCAATTGCTCTGAGACCTACACGAAAAACGTGATTAGGTGGAGGCCAGAAAAGTAATAAAGTACGTTTGTTATTATTTTTACTAATATAAATACTTTACTTTTCATTACACATCATATTTGCGGCAAGAATCAAAAAATGTAAGCCCTTTGACCATCATACAGATTCAAAACTTCATCGGTATAGAAAAAAAGCGCCCGTGGTATCGATCGGTCTATTTCACGACACCAGTTGTGCTGATAATTTTTTGTCATGCCACGGTGGTGCAAGGCGTTCCTTGGAACAGTAGGTAGCTTTCAGACCACTGGCTCAGAATTACTTATTTCTTAATGGTCTAGTATGAATTTGCGAGTAACAATTTTTACTCGAATCACCGCTTTTCGCAAACCATACATATTTAGAGGCATTATTCAACGATTTAGCGGGTCAATTTTATTTTTTAACATCAATTGAAAGTATCAAGTATTTAATTTTACTATATTCGAACTTTGATTTCTTTCTCCCAGATGTGCACGTACAGTTTTTACTGTGGCTGAAAATATATTTTCTAGCACCCAACCATGACAAATTGGAATTACCTTCACTGTTTATGATTGGAAAGTATTAGTTTGTGGGAGTGTTTATGGCAAAATGTACGTTGCATAGGGTACAGCTAAGCAATCTTGGCGATCTACAACAACTGGGTACTGCAAAGTCAACAAACACACTGGGGCGTCATCACGGCCTCGTTCACGCATATTGAGAATGATTCAAAAAGTACATAATTATAAGTTTCCATGAATTGTATACAAAATATAGTGTAAGAGAACTCTTACGGAAGTCGTCTTGGCGGATTCATTCGAAATGGCGTGTCTAGTCTCCTATTGTCACGTATTTCGTTAGCATCGCATCCTTACGGCAAAGGCTCGCTTTTTGTACTAGTTTCGATAACCAATTAAGTCTGCACAAGAAAACCCGAAATCGCTGTGAAGCGACTGCCGCTATTATATTACTTGCCAAAACGTCGTGCCCGTAACCCTGCCATACTGTGCCGCTCGTGCGGCGTCGCGTTGCCGGGGCTGTGGCCTCGGGCGGCCCTCGGCACGCGCCAAGCGGGCGGGCCGCCGTTGCGCCGGGAGCGCTCCGTCGGCCGTGCGCCGGCGGTTGTCAACACTGCGTTCGTAAGTCAAAGGACCTATTTTCCCTACTAGTTCCGTACACAAATAAATTAAAAATTCGTCCAGTACATCCGAAATCGCTCTGAAGCGAATGCCGCTTTTCATATTACTGCCAAAGCCCCCTAACCCTGCCCCACTGTACCTGGCTCGTGTCGCGTCACGTCACGGGTCGCGTTGCCAGGGCTGTGGCTGCGGCAGCACTCCGCCACGCGCCGAGCGGCCGGGCTCCGTCGGTTGTCAACACTACATTCGTACGTCAAAGACTCGCCTTTTTTACTAGTTTCGTACACAATAAATTAAAAATTCGCCAAGAAAACCGAATCGTTTGAAGCGAGAGCCGCTTTTACATTGCTGCCAAAACCTCGTTGTCCCTAACCCTGCCCTGCTGTGACCGCTCGTGTGGCGTCGCGTTGCTGGGGCTGCGGGCAACACTAGACACGCACCGAGCGGGCGGGCGCTCTGTCAGCTGTCAACACTGCATTCGTACGCCAAAGTCTCGCTTTCTGTACTAGTTTCATACACAAATTAAAAATCCGCCAAGAAAAACCGAAATCGCTTGACGCGAGAGCCGCTTTTACATTACTGCCAAAACCTCATGGCCCTAACCCTGCCCCACTGTGCCCGCTGGTGCGGCGTCGCGTTGCCGGGGCTGCGGGCAACACTCGGCACGCGCCGAGCGGGGCGGGCGCCGTCGCCCCGGGGGCGCTCCGTCGGCGGTGTGGCGCGCCACGCCGCGCCGCGTCCGCGACGCTTCGTGGGGCGAGGGCGAACGCCCGTGGGGCTGCGACGCCCCTGTTTACGAGTGGCGCGCCGGCGAGGGGAGGCGGTCGTTCCGCGGCGGCGGCAGAGGCGGCGGAGGCGGCTCTTGGGGGGACGCGACGGCTCGCAAAGCCTCGAGCAGGAGGGCGCCGGGGCACACACCTGCGACCGCTGACGCAATCCGAAAGAACGCGCCGCGCGCCGGGGGCCGGGTGTGGGGCGGAGACTCCGAGAAAAAACCGCAGATTGTATGGACTTGCCGTCGGGACGTACCGTGATGCAGACCGCTCATCTTCCACCTTGGGGTAACGGGGATTCGGGCGATCCATGCGGAATTGATGAGGAGTAATGCGTGTTCGCGGCATGTTTCCTCCGATTTCTGCCACCTCCTCCGCGTCTCATCCCACCACTTATTGCCTCGTCATAAGAATCAGACTATCATCATCACCATCATCATCATCTTCACCTCTCCATTAAACCAAATCATTCCTGAATAGTCGAAAAAGCTAGGTACTTAAAATCACAAAAAAAAATTATAAAGAATATACTATCCCGAAAATTCTGCTTGGTCGGCCCAAGCTCAGAGAGTGAACTTTAATGTGATGTTGTAGGTAATAATGGAACAAGCACAGACCTGAGCTACGAATACACAATTATTTAATTCAACTTTGTATGCAATATGTATAGCTCGAAAACCTGCTCGGGAGCCTACATGCATGCATCTCCACGATACTCGTGCCATGTGGACGGCGAGTCAACCCAAGAGCAATGCTGCGAGGCTGCGCCTCGCAAAACTATAATGAGAAGTCATGCGACTACCTCCTCCGTCGGTTAGGGTTGCCGAAACCGCTCTCACGTCCTCCGGGCGCCACCGCGGCGCCCCGACACATTCCCGGGCCTCTCAAGGCGGACCCTGCGCCCTTGCACATGTGCGCGAGCCGTGCCTTCGTGCCCGCGGGGGCGGCGCCCGGCCGGCAATCGCCAGTCCGCCCACGCAGATCATAGGCCCAGACGTTATGTCATGATACAAGAATTGAATAGTTACCCCGAATTGAGATCTAACCCACAAAAGGAAAAGTTTTCAGGAAATAGAAAAAAATCTCTAATCAGTGTAAATTTATTTATTTCTGTAAAAACACTAACATACCATCAATATATTATGAACTGTGAATCACTCTGAAGTCAAATTTTAGTCAAGGCTCTACCGCTCGTAACATACTCGCTTCGATCCGACATCTTGCTTCTGATAGATCACTAGTCGGCAATAGGAAAACTTTACCTAAATAATAACTTATATTGGATTGGCCGGTGCGCCCTCAGAATCGAGGGGGCTGTGTGTTTCGTCCAATAGGTCACTATTCCACTGAAATCTAAACTTTCGATTTTTTGTGGATTAGATCTGTATTCGGGGTAAATATTCAATTGTAAAATATGTCGTTACTTGTTCCTCAATGCCTCGTTATTTTGTGCATTACTTGTACCACTTATAACCCGCTCGAGCTCTTAGTCAAATAATTTTAATGATTTTAAAAAAGAAGGTAAGAGGTACAGTGCGAAAGAAAACTGGAAATATGATGCTGATTCGAAAACTAAGGTAATAGGCACTCGTAAGTATACTTTACTCCGTAAGCAGATATACTAATGTGTATGGTATTCAGTATTGGGTTTGGGTGTAGCCTAAAACCAGAGGGGTGGCAACGACATTTCTGGGACCATCTGACTCTCTTTTTCCATATTTTTTTTAATTTTCTTATGACATATTTTACTAGATAATAAATAAAACATACAAGGAGAATGGGATTTTAAATTTATGATAAATTAATACAATTGATATTATGTTGGACCATTGGCAGGTTGTCTTGCAGCGTGGAAAGCCTCTTCCCCACAATATTATGTGCTAATTCCCCAAATTGTCAGTTTAAAGAGGGGAAATTAACAAAATATCATATTTACGGAAATAAAATATTATTTTACGTAGGGGTAAGGAACCCCTACGAAATTTTCAGGTGTGCGGGGCCCCCTGCCCCCCTATGCGTACGCCTATGCGATTGGGTATTATATGGATATAAATAAATTTTCAGAACTGTCGCCATGTATGTCCAAGTTCTTGTTAAGACCTTACATCTCGTCGCAACGCCTCGCAACACTTCGATGTCAGTTGATGTCGATATCAACGTAAAAATGTGTTCTGTTTTAGTACAATAAATTATTAAATCTTGTTGTAAGGTTCATAATAAAAATTATTTATTTGACCATCTATGTATGCAATTTAAACGTATCAAATTATTTTATGAATTTGTATCTTTTTATACAATTTTTAGTCCATATTTTGCTCCATATTTTCGACATTTTTAGTTCATTTGTTTGCTTATTTAGCTTGTTGTGAGCTTATTTAGACACTCGTTATTCCATAATAATCCCAGTCCTGGTAATCACTTAGAAAAGGTAATTTCAATGACATCAATATACGTTTTTAATGAAATATTGCAAGGAAAATCAAACTCTTACTATTTTGAATGCAGGATTCCGAATATGAACTTTGATTACCCAGGTAACACTTGTCTAAAATCATCACATAAAATATATTACTTTTTCACCCAGTGATACAATACTTAAATCTGATACCTTTTAGTAAATGATCTACATAGCAAATTGCTGCAGCTTGCATCATTAAATTAGTAGAAAAATCTTGTGAACCTATCACAAATGTGAAAACACATTGCCCTGAGAAACAGCACTGTTTCAACCATTGAATTACTCGACATTAGATCCATTGTACATGGGAAAAAGTACAATTGATAAGAGGAAAAAGAGACCTTGTCATAATGCGGCAGTGAAGAGAACAATGTGATGAAGATCTTGATTGTCTCATTGCTTGCGTGTAATTATCAACAATATGTACAACTTTCATAAATTATATTTCTGCGAAAATTTTAAACAACGAATCAAAAGATACATTGAGAACTCTTGGAGATACTATTGTTGTCTCTTTATACATAAAGTTAGGACAATTCGGTCTCTTTCGCCTTCAGAAAATCCCGGAACTGAATGGAGAGCATCTTGATTAGTTATAGAATGTTAGAGGACCGAAATGAAAGGGGCAATGAAAGCACACATTTAAAACAATCATTTTTATAAAACGTTTTTGATTGTTCTATCTGTTACGCAACAAATAAAATTCTAGGCAGGAACTTTCTTTAAAAAAAAGCACAGGTTAATACACATTCCAAAAAAACGTTTTTAAAATAACATGCATTGAATTGTTTTCTCTGATTATTAAAATACGTGCCGGAGACAGTAACAGTGACGTTCAAAGCAACGAAGATGTTTTTTTCTGGGAAATGAAACCGAGACACTCAGACGTGCTGACGCCGTTGTTCGAAAATTCTATTATTTGTGCTCACCGCAAAACCCACTCAGTTGCGGCCGTCAAGAGCACGTTTGAAAGTAGATTGTGGCAGAAAGACCGCCTGGCGCTACAAGACACGGATGTACTCCAATTCATTTCGATTTCTAAGAAAACTCGTAAATTCTAAAGCCATTAAATGTGATTGTAATTAATTAGTTTACATTTAAAACGTATTTCCATTTAGATGAAGAAGAAAAAAACTAATTTGGTCCAAGTAAAGCTTTACTCTTTTTTTGCTGGTCTCCTCCAATTGCAACTTGTGAAAGACGGAGAACTAAAAGCAACGCTCAGAGAAAAAGGACTTACGTCTGTTTGTTACTTACATGGCAATGTATTATAACGTAGCCTCGTTTTGGCAATTTTACGATCGGAGTAGCTCGTTAATGTAGCACCCTCTCTCTTTCTCCCTCCCTTGCTCTTGTTATCGTACCACAGATTGTGACTCAAGGGTCCGGCAGCTTATGATGTATCCTTGGATCTCCAACGTTTTGACGGGACATTTTTTCTTAAACAATGACTAGATACACCAAGAAAGGTAGGACGTATGAGAACGGGAATCAGGGCCTTAGGAGGGGTTCAGTATAGGAAAGGGAATGATTGAACCGCGGCGCTGTCCCGTTGATTAAGATACTACACCGGCACCAGTTTGGAATTTATCAGAAGAAACTCAGAAAATAAGCAACCATCCACTAGAATTAGTATTAAGGCAGCCACTGTCTTCGACTAATATTTTTATAACCATATTAATGATGTAAATTAAAATGTAAATCAGTAAGTCTTGAAAGTTGATCTGTTTCTCCTAAATGTGCATCACGCACCTTACAAAAGATACGTCAATTTCATTTGATGGTATTTTAATAAAAAGAACTGATGCATGTGCAAAAAAAATTATAATTAATGGTAATTTAGGCTGATATACAGAATACGTAGTAGAATGCTTGCAATGCAATAACCACAACCAAAAGACAATAACATGCATGCCACACGCGCGATTCAAACCAATATCTCAGCGCAAAGAGGCTTTATTTTTTACTTTCTGTGATTAACGTCAAAAATAGTTAAACTTGTTTTTTACAATTGTTTCGTACGTGAGAGAGGACAACATTAAATGGTCTTAGACAAATGGTCTTAGTAAACAAAAGGTATACAAGCAGCAAACTCATATTGAAATTTCCCCCCAGTAATATGAGAGCTAGCACTATGGCTTCCAAAATCCTGAATTATAAGTTGGATCCCCACTGAGGTGGTGGGTATTTGATGAGTGAAAATTCTGTGTGCCATGCCATGCTTTTGAACTGTAAAGAAACCTGGCAGGTGCGAAGACACATTCGTATGAAGGTGTGTAAGTTGGTGAAGTTGTTGGTACGTTGGTAAGTTGGTACGAAGGTGTGTAAGACCGAATTCTGCCGAAGAATCCGCTGAAAAGGCTTAACCGTTTGAACATGACACCAACCAAAGCTCGTCTTATACAATATAACTAAATTATATAATACTCGTACAACTAGAAGTGCTACAACAGCACATATATTCTCGTATTATTTAAAACGGGTATATAAAATTGCAATATTTTCTCTTGTATCCTAAGAACACACTTCTGCCACCTCTTCAAAAACTTCTCACCACATTAAGCGCGAGGGATTTGAAAAATATAAAAGATAGGCGTGTTATCTAAATATTCTCATACGAGATACAAAAATATACAGAAGTATAATTTTTGAAAATTCCTGCTTTAATTAAATTGCCCTTAATGTCATATGATTGAGTGTGTTGAGCTCTATTTATACAGTAAGTTACAACACAACATTCGAGCACAGTATTGAGAAAACGAGGTATTTTTGTTATGATTTAACTAAATCAAACTGTCATGATTTAACTTTAATTGTTCTATTTCTCCTAATATTTGAAAAAAATGCATGAATTGATTTAAAGATTTAATGTTGAGGAATATGTTGCATTAAGAAATATCTACCTTCAAATCAAGATGTAAATAAAGATTGAAATGTTTTGCAATTTTCAAAATTTCAGATTTTTTTATGGATATCAGACCATAGTTTTAGACACTTCTCTATTTGAGTAAAAAATAAATGAACACCTGCAGATATTTTAAGGAAAATTTCGAGAAGTTTCATGTCAAGGTACCTTAAAATTAAAAGATTACTTTGAAATTTAGAGTGCCATGAGATCGGCAAGGTCGATCGGCGAATATCAATTTAGACAAAAACTAGTGTACTGTTTAGGTGCTGATGTTGTTCACAAACGAAAAGACAGACTCATTTAAAAAACACCTTTCTAAATCACAGAAGCCCCAAACCTACATTTTTGTGAAAAACTCGAAATAGATTTTTGTATCCATACATATTTCCCTTCATAATTCATACATATGAGAAAATAGAAAATTAGAGATGAATCATTTTTTACGGGTTTGATAAATATTTCAGTTTTTTCTGTTTGCAACTCTATTCTATAAAATATATTTTTCAGAACAGCTTTTGTTCAGCATTTGAACCTGATTTCAAGGGTGTAATGTCACGTCATAAAGCGTTGTTTATGTACTCACAAGTATTACGTTGACATACTGGTTCTCTGTTACCCGTGTTAGCCGTGTTTTGCTAAGCCGATTAGCTCGAACATAATTAAAAACGTTTAAACGCCATCATTTGAACACCAGTTTCATTGCGATTCTTTCCCGCAAGCCTCCACTCAAACGGTTGGCTCGTCTGCATTTCGCGCCGAGCCGGGCGCGCCCGGCGCCTCTGATTAGTGCTCGGCGCGCGGATCAGCGAACTGTGGCACAGGGGCAACGTGCAGCACGCGCGCAAAAATCAGCGCGCCCTCATAATCGGCAATTTCATGAGCGGGCGGGCAGACAGCCAGCGCGCGGTGCGGCGCAACACGGCGCCTCGCCCCGCCTCCCCCCCCACCGCCAACGCCCCCGCCCACGGCCATCGCCTCCGCCAACCCGCAACACCCCGATATCCGGGGCTCGGCACCGAAGACCAGCCGGCCAGCGCCGGCTAGCGCCAAAGCCGGACGCACAGTTAACAACTGGGTGTGAAGTATGGGGAGAAGTGCGATCTGTGCACGATTTATTGAGTCCCGGAATCGCTCAGGTGGCTCAGGGCATCAACTGAAGTCACTGCAGTATCTTGACTTGGAAAGTTTAGGGTTCGAGTCACGACGGTTACAGGATTTGGACACTAGCTAGATAGCTAGATCGATTTCAGTCGCTGGTCTAGAGGAGAATTCTAGAGGCCGGTTTCTCTGGTCGGAAGTTTTTTCGTGGTTTCTCCGATCGGTACCTGGCGAATGCCGGAACAGTAGCCCAACAAATGGGCCACGTACCGCGCCACAATCTTAGCTAAGTCTTCCTTGTCCTATCCTCATCCCTTACTTAGGACACACTCTTGCATGCGCTACACTTCAACACATGTTGGTACCAGTCGGGAGCTTCGAGCTTGTCCAGGCTGGGACTGTGCCTCGTTGGTGGAAGATACTTGGATACGAAAAAGCTGCAAATCGACGTATATGTCGGTGTCGGTTCACACCATCAAGCGGGGATAGAAATCGCTAGCTCTCGTGATAAAACCATGCACTTCACTTACGAGATTAATGACCATAGCCGTTGACGTCCCCGAAAATACGAAATCATCAATCGAGTCCCGGAACTGCTAACTTCCTTCTTTTACTATTTTTAATTTAATTATGAAGTAATGTAGCAACTACAGTTTAAGCCAAAATTTGATGACAAGAAATATTCGCTCCCATGTAGTACAAACTATTTGCCACAACCGATGTAGTACAGTACTTGAATCATATGCCTCATCGTGATACATTGAAGGAATAGAATTACTACCATATCTACTTGTGGTATGGATAACGGTTATTTGAAGAACTATATTCCTAGAAAGAGCAAGAAAGCGTTCGCAAAAGGTGAAACTACAACGTGAATAATCGTGACACCTGGTTTTGTTGAATAATGAAATGTATCATACCCCCTTCGTAACTCTCCGGATTCAACAATGCCTCTGAATTCGTTTTGCAGGTTGGTTAGTGGGATGGCAAATTTTTCCCCTTTTATACACAACTTATTCATAGAATTTCCTCTTAATAACAAAATAATGATGAAACATCCCATTGCTCTTTTGCTTGAATTTCGTTGTACATTTTCCCTATCGTTTTTTGGCAAGAAATTATACACGAATTAGTCACGAAACTAGTCGGAGAGTGAGTGCCTTATACCTGTGGCGCCGCATTTGGGATTTTCAGTTCATTCAATACCTGTAATTTATTAACCAAGAGCGATAATAACACATATGTCATCAGACACTACAGCGATTCGAATACACGCAGCAGTGAAATGCGAATCGAATGCATGAATGCATACGAATCGAGTGCACGCGGCAATGAAATCGAATACATGCAAAAATCAGACGATAATGGGAAATATCGTTGAATGGTAGTGTACGCAATAGTGCACCAGTGCGACTATGAAAGTGTTAATATAGGACGATTTGTGTGCAGGTGAGTTCTTCACTCACATGTAATAGGGCACCAATGGCGTGGTGTAAGTTGCCCCTTTTCTAACTCCAAAAAGTCACAACCAGAGAACCGAAGAAAAGGACGCCTCGCCTACGCCCCGAAAGACATTTCTTTTCATCTTTCTTATCATTATAGGTTTTATCATTTTTAGCATTATACCTCAGCTTCCGGGTCAATAACCCCCATCTCGATCAGGTGTTTCGTCCGGTTTCCCTGATCCTTTTAGCAAATGCTGAGGTGGCCCTCTTGTGTTTCTTTAGGATAAAAAATGTAGCTTCGCTATCTGTGCATGTTTTCTTGAGTTGTGTACGAATTGAAGATAATCACCGGACTCTGTTCCTATGAAAACTGTTTTTATTACACGGGAGTAAATATTTTCATACCAATTCTTGCTAAAATCGGTTTTGCTACCGGTATTCTTAATTCAATTTAATATGTATTTACAGGAGTTAGTATAGAGATTATAGCGCTCAAGAAATCATGCACAGATTATATATTAGCCCGTCATTAGCTTTAATTGTAACATTTGATTCGCTTTATTTGTAACATTTGATTTTTTGTAAATTCATAGTATTCAACGAAAAGGAGACCTGCGAAATTTTTAACATTCTTTCCTCTAGCCGGATAAAAAAAACTAAAGAAAACAAGGAGTGCTAAAACAGTACGTACTTTCTCGCCCTTATTTCACACAAAATTACGCGAAAAGTACCTGCTCAAATTTTGGCAAAATTGTACATGACCTCAATTCAAAATCTATATTTTAGAAACAGATTTCATTAAGGGAAAACATCTCCATCTTTATAATTGTAGTTTAGGAAGAGGCAGAAAATATTCAATTTTTTGGTACCAAGGACCCACAAAACATGGATTTGGCTTCACCATATGATGCAAGATTTTTTTTTCTAAATGTAGATATAGACATATTTTTTAAAACACATTTTAGTAAGGAAAAATATCCGTCATTACAATAATATTTTTACAATGTTAATATTTTGCGATTTTCAGAAATACAGAGAGTTCACAGAAATAAGAGCTGCACCATTTTCAAGCAACTATGCTCTACCCAAGGAAGAAATGTAAAACAAAAATTTGGAGGCAATTTTGAGTACATTTTGAAAATGTTATGGCTTAATGAAAAGAACCACCCAAAGTATCAGATTATCCATTTCAAATTCGCAGGGACTTGAGTTCGGCCAGATCGTTCCAGCAATACCAATTTTGGAGACAATCATCTGAACGTTTTTTTTTAGTGTTAACGTTGACCACGAACGGACAGAGCGATGTTTCGCTGAAATCAAATTTTCGAGGATCACAAATTCAAGGACCCACAAATGTGGATTCTGACTATACGAGATATTAGAGAAAGTTTTTTACTACAAGATTTACCCACTTTACGTTAACGGTGCCCCACAATAGGTGGTTTTCTGACGAAAAAATCGTCGCTTTCCACACTGCAGCATTACAATACTTTCTTTTTACAAGATGAGTAGGCGAGAAAGTGAAATGGACATGCCAAAGTTGTAAAAATGTTGTAATAATACAATATCACAATTACTCGCCACTACACTGCTACAATATTAGTTATTTTAAAATTATATCTTTTTTATTATAATTCTCCTTGATTGGCAGTTGTTGCCTTACAACGGTTTTAAACAATATTTACAATAAGCTTATACATAATTTTTCGAGGGTCTTCCAAGGTGGGGACCTCATACTACATATCTACCACGACAATAAGAAAAAAACAACCAGTGAAACATAAATGGTCGCATCAAGCGCAAACGTTCCTGCCAATTGGAATTATATTACATTGTTCTCCAATTACACGAGAGCTACTGTGGTTATCTGTTCTCCTTTTACACACAGACCGTTTTGTATTTTGCAGTGCAAAGGGTCACAAAAATCTGCAGAGACTGGTGACTGCTTTACATGGCAAACGTCTATGGCACGGGGCCACCCACCTTTGTTCTCTTCCGAAGGGAACCGCGGCAAATGTTTTCATCGCCCTAAAAATTCCATCACTTCGACCAGGATCGATATGACGACCTTGAATCTAACAAAGAGTTCGGGAAATCGCTAGAACACCGAGAAGAACCAACCTCCTTTCGAGACATCGTCGCTCATTGAATTTCCTGCGCATCTCCGCCGGCGCGCAACCTTGTCTTTTTTGTCGCCAGAGCGAAACGCGCCGCGCGGTCGTGCCCCAAAGAGCGCGCGCTGCCGGCACCCTCGGATGGAGAGGATGAGGGGGAGAGGGAGAGAGACAGACAGACGAGGAAAGTTTGTAGGAGTGGCGAGGGAGGGAACGTGCCGTTTGACCCAGATGATGCAGATGCAAAATGGTTTTCAACTTAACAGTGAACAATTAGAACAATTAATGGGCTTCTCTACATGCGGCGAACTTCTACGTCAAATGCCAAATCTCGAACAGGTTCTTTTGCCCAGTTTTCAGTGATTTATTATGAACGTGGTGAGACAAACCTCTGCTTTGCATTGCTTTTATTTGATTTGGTCTTGTACTTTCATGACAAGTGCAGGTTTCCTTAAGCTGTTATTTTCCTTCATGCAAAGGAAGTGCAGTATGGTTTTATTATTTGGTAGGGTTTTCGTTTACATGCCATAAATGTACTACATTGAACCGCCGTCTCTACTTCTCTTTCGGAGTTCTCGTAACTCTTTTCTCTGCTTCAAGGCAGGATCAATATCGCGACTGCGAATCTTCAAATGGCTTTAGTAGAACACCAGAAAGCGACGAGAATGTAATAATCTTCTAGGCATCGTCGGGCACTGGATTTCCTCCGCATCTCTGCCAGCGCGCCACATCTTTCGCGGGAATGGGGAACACTGACTGACCGTGTGCCAAACACGTGGCGTGATCAGATGGAACTCGGAGCGAAGCGGAGAAGAGAATGGCATGAATGATGAGGAGTCGTGGTGCAAGGGAAGGGGAAATGGATGAACTGCTAGATCCATCCAGTCGAAAGAAAAGGACCATGAAATTTTGCTGAAAACAGTCATTGCTTTCATGATTGACTGATAGTGATCCGAACGCGTACACTGCTAGGGTCATTACACCCCATAAGAGTAAGCCATGTTTTTCTTCTGGAGATGGCCGTGACCGTAACCTGTTGGATTTTGAGATCCGGCGGGACCTACCGTTGGCTAGCGGGTTTTTCCCCATCAGGTATCTTCCACCTGCGGGACACCGCTCCCACCGGAACACACGCTAAGTTCTCGACCGGTCTCCAGTATGTGTGGTAGTGTAGTGCATTTAAGTGTAAGTGTGTGTAAGTAAGCAGTGAGTACAGGGGTAGGAAGAGGAAAGAAATATCCGCGCGCGGTCCGTGGCTGTTTGTTAGGGTACTGCACCGGCAGTCACCTGTATTGATAGGAGAAACCACGAAAAAACTACCGATCAGAGCAGCGGCCGCTAGAACTCTCCCTCCAGACAGCAACTGCATTCGACTTAACTATTAAGCTAGTGTCGAAAATCCTGTCACCGTCGGACTCAAACCTACGACTTCCCGGTCAGAGGGACACTCCAGGGACATCAGCTGATGACCTGAGCCAACTCTGCCGGTCGCCACTTTCACATGCCGTTGATCTATATCGCAGGACCTTCGTTTTTATTTCTCTTCGTAACAACTGTTTCCATCGCCTCGAGGGGGATCGATACGGCGACCCGAATCGACAACGGAGTTCAGTGAACACTAGAAGAGCGTCCCTTCCGGGCATCGTCTCGCATTGGATCTCCCGCATCTCCGCCGGCGCGCAACCTTCTTTCGCGGCGGGGGCGGAGGCTGTCCGGTCGTGCGCAAAGGTTGTGCGGTCTGCGCCGCGGGCGAGGGGGGTCGGGGTGCGGTGCGGAACAGGGGGCGTGTCCGTTGCTGCGTTTCGACGCCCGCGGCTGTCTCCCCCCTTCCCGCTTCCCCCTTCTCTCCCCCTCCTTCGTCCCCGTGGTTCCATCCCCGTGCGTTCCCCAACCGGGGAAAAACGACGTTCCGCCGCCGCCCCGCGCCTCGCCCGCGCCGCCGCGCCGCGTTCACCCTATTTGGGAGCACAAATTCTCACTCTACGCGCAAAGAGACGCTTCAAAAACGCAGTGCAGCATGCCACGATGATTCGATTTAGGACGCAAATGCTGCAGTGAATAAAAGACAGGGGACAGGCTCATCCGGGAATTACTCTTTAATATTCATTGTTGGGAGTAAACACGGACGTGCGTGCTTCTGGAGCCCTCCTGCAAGGTCGACAGAATACAAAGCGTACTCTAGGGCTACATTCGCACTCCATGTGGCAATGGAAGAAATAGCCCACCAAGGATATAGAAGATTGTTTATTAAATATAAATTGTTTCGGAATGTCCACAAAAAGACAGTTTTCAAACTTAAATGTGACCAAAAAATTAGGACGGAACGTGACCTTTTTTTACTCAACATCTGGAGTTAAAAGTTACAGTAATGACATTCGGATGAGAGACATACTTCTACTAGACTTGCAATATTATTTTACTTTATGGTTCGATTTTGTATCATTTATTGATTTAAAGTATCTTTCGGTTATTGCCAGGGCATCATTTTTGGAATACGGAATTTTAAGATTTCATTTAACTTATACTTTTATTTTGCGGACCAAATTAGCCTAGACGGATTGTGGCAA
>JAHLJT010000426.1:15615-30301 GCA_031308135.1 Acheta domesticus
TTGCCACAATCCGTCTAGGCTAATTTGGTCCGCGAAAATAAAAGTATAAGTTAAATGAAATCTTAAAATTCCGTATTCCAAAAATGATGCCCTGGCAATTAACCGAAAAGATACGTTAAATCAATAAATGATACAAAATCGAACCATAAGGTAAAATAATATTGCAAGTCTAGTAGAAGTATGTCTCATCATCCGAAATGTCATTACTGTACTTTTAACTCCAGATGTTGAGTCACAAAAAGGTCACGTTCCGTCCTAATTTTTGGGTCACATTTAAGTTTGAAAACTGTCTTTTTGTGGACATTCCGAAACAATTTATATTTAATAAACAATCTTCTATATCCTGGTGGGCTATTTCCTTTCCATTGCCACATGGAGTGCGAATGTAGCCCTAGAGTACGCTTTGTATTCTGTCGACCTTGCAGGAGGGCTCCAGAAGCACGCACGTCCCGTGTTTACTCCCAACAATGAATATTAAAGAGTAATTCCCGTGAATGAGCCTTTCCCCTGTCTTTTATTCACTGCAGCATTTGCGTCCTAAATCGAATCATCGTGGCATGCTGCACTGCGTTTTTGAAGCGTCTCTTTGCGCGTACAGTGTAGAATTTGTCGCTCCCAAATAGGGTGAACGCGGCGCGGCGGCGCGGGCGAGCGCGCGGCGGCGGAACGTCGTTTTTTCCCGGTTGGGAACGCACGGGGATGGAACCACGGGGACGAAGGAGGGGAGAGAGAAGGGGGAAGCGGGAAGGGGGAGAGGACAGCCGCGGGCGTCGAAACGCAGCAACGGCACGCCCCCTGTTCCGCACCGCACCCCGACCCCCCTCGCCCCGCGGCGCAGACCGCACACGCTTTGGCGCACGACCGGACAGCCTCCGCCCCCGCACCGCGAAAGAAGGTTGCGCGCCGGCGGAGATGCTGAGGAAATCCAATGCGAGACGATGCCCGGAGGGACGCTCTTCTAGTGTTCACTGAAACTCCGTTGTCGATTCGGGTCGCCGTATCGATCCCCCTCGAGGCGATGGAAACAGTTGTTACGAAGAGAATATAAAACGAAGGTACCTGCGATATAGATCAACCGGCATGTGAAAGTGGCGACCGGCAGAGTTGGCTCAGGTCATCAGCTGATGTCCCTGGAGTGTCCCTGACCGGGAAGTCGTAGGTTTGAGTCCCGACGGTGACAGGATTTTCGACACTAGCTTAATAGTTAAGTCGAATGCAGTTGCTGTCTGTGAGGGAGAGTTCTAGCGGCCGCCCTGCTCTGATCGGTAGTTTTTCGTGGTTTCTCCTATCAATACAGGTGACTGCCGGTGCAGTACCCTAACAAACAGCCACGGACCGCGCGGACGATATTTCTTTCCTCTTCCTACACCCTGTACTCACTGCTTACTTACACACACTTACACTTAACATGCACTACACTACCACACATACTGGAGACCGGTCGAGAATTAGCGTGTGTTCCGGTGGAGCGGTGTCCCGCAGGTGGAAGATACCTGATTGGGAAAAACCCGCTAGCCAACGGTAGGTCCCGCCGGATCTCAAAATCCAACAGGTTAAGGTCACGGCCATCTCCAGAAGAAAAACATGGCTTACTCTTATGGGGTGTAATGACCCTAGCAGTGTACGCGTTCGGATCACTATCAGTCAATCATGAAAGCAATGACTGTTTTCAGCAAAATTTCATGGTCTTTTTTCTTCGAACTGGATCTAGCAGTTCATCCCATTTCCCTTCCCTTGCACCGACTCCTCTCATTCATGCCATTCTCTTCTCCGCTTCGCTCCGAGTTCCATCTGATCACGCACGTTTTGGCACACGGTCAGTCAGTGTTTTCCCATTCCCGCGAAGAAATGTGGCGCGCTGGCAGAGATCGGAGGAAATCCAGTGCCGACGATGCCTAGAAGATTATTACATTCTCGTCGCTTCTGTGTTTTACTAAAGCCATTTGAAGATTCGCAGTCGCGATATTGATCCTGCCTTGAAGCAGAGAAAAGAGTTACGAGAACTCCGAAAGAGAAGTAGAGACGGCGGTTCAATGTAGTACATTTATGGCATGTAAAACGAAACCCTCCTACCAATAATAAACCATACTGCACTTCCTTTGCATGAAGGAAAATAACAGCTTAAGGAACCTGCACTTGTCATGAAAGTACAAGACCAAATCAAATAAAAGCAATGCAAAGCAGAGGTTTGTCTCACCACGTTCATAATAAATCACTGAAAACTGGCAAAAGAACCTGGTTCGAGATTTGGCATTTGACGTAGAAGTTCGCCGCATGTAGAGAAGCCATTAATTGTTCTATTGTTCACTGTTTAAGTTGAAAAACCATTTTGCATCTGCATCATCTGGGTCAAACGGCAACGTTCCCTCCCATCGCCACTCCTACAACTTTCCTCGTCTGTCTGTCCTCTCTCCCTCTCCCCCTCATCCTCTCCATCCGAGGTGCCGGCAGCGCGCGCTCTTTGGGCGCACGACCGCGCGGTGCGTTGCGCATCTGGCGACAAAAAAGACACAGGCTTGCGCGCCGGCGAGATGCGCAGGAAATTCAATGCAGCGACGATGTCTCGAAAGGAGGTTGGTTCTTCTCGGTGTTCTAGCGATTTCCCGAACTCTTTGTTAGATTCAAGGTCGTCATATCGATCCTGGTCGAAGTGATGGAATTTTTAGGGCGATGAAAACATTTGCCGCGGTTCCCTTCGGAAGAGAACAAAGGTGGTTGGCCCCGTGCCATAGACGTTTGCCATGTAAAGCAGTCACCAGTCTCTGCAGATTTTTGTGACCCTTTGCACTGCAAATACAAAACGGTCTGGTGTAAAAGAGAACAGATAACCACAGTAGCTCTCGTGTAATTGGAGAACAATGTAATATAAATTCCAATTGGCAGAAACGTTTGCGCTTGATGCGACCATTTATGTTTCACTGGTTGTTTTTTCTTCTTATTGTCGTGGTAGATATGCGAGTATGAGGTCTCCACCTTGGAAGACCCTCGAAAAATTATGTATAAGCTTATTGTAAATATTGTTTAAAACCGTTGTAAGGCAACAACTGCCCCAATCGGAGAATTATAATAAAAAAGTATAAATTTTAAAATAACTAATATTGTAGCAGTGTAGTTGGCGAGTAATTGTGATATTGTATTATTACAACATTTTTTACAACTTTGGCATGTCCATTTCACTTTCTCGCCTACTCATCTTGTAAAAAGAAAGTATTGTAATGCTGCGTGTGGAAAGCGACGATTTTTTCGTCAGAAAACCACCTATTGTGGGGCACCGTTAACGTAAAGTGGGTAAATCTTGTAGTAAAAAACTTTCTCTAATATCTCGTATAGTCGAATCCACATTTGTGGGTCCTTGAATTTGTGATCCTCGAAAATTTGATTTTCAGCGAAACATCGCTCTGTCCGTTCGTGGTCAACGTTAACACTAAAAAAAAAACGTTCAGATGATTGTCTCCAAATTGGTATTGCTGGAACGATCTGGCCGAACTCAAGTCCCTGCGAATTTGAAATGGATAATCTGATACTTTGGGTGGTTCTTTTCATTAGCCATAACATTTTCAAAATGTACTCAAAATTGCCTCCAAATTTTTGTTTTTACATTTCTTCCTTGGGTAGAGCATAGTTTGCTTGAAAAATGGTGCAGCTCTTATTTCTGTGAACTCTCTGTATTTCTGAAATCGCAAAATATTAACATTGTAAAAATATTATTGTAATGACGGATATTTTTCCTTACTAAAATGTGTTTTTAAAAAATATGTCTATCTCTACATTTAGAAAAAAAATCTTGCATCATATGGTGAAGCCAAAATCCATGTTTTGTGGGTCCTTGGTACCAAAAATTGAATATTTTCTCTGCCTCTTCCTAAACTACAATTATAAAGATGGAGATGTTTTTCCCTTAATGAAATCTGTTTCTAAATATAGATTTTGAATTGAGGTCATGTACAATTTTGCCAAAATTTGAGCAGGTACTTTTCGCGTAATTTTGTGTGAAATAAGGGCGAGAAAGTACGTACTGTTTAGCACTCCTTGTTTTCTTTAGTTTTTTTTATCCGGCTAGAGGAAAGAATGTTAAAAATTTCGCAGGTCTCCTTTTCGTTGAATACTATGAATTTACAAAAAATCAAATGTTACAAATAGCGAATCAAATGTTACAATTAAAGCTAATGACGGGCTAATATATAATCTGGCATGATTTTTGAGCGCTATAATCTCTATACTAACTCCTGTAAATACATATTAAATTGAATTAAGAATACCGGTAGCAAAACCGATTTTAGCAAGAATTGGTATGAAAATATTTACTCCCGTGTAATAAAAACAGTTTCATAGGAACAGAGTCCGGTGATTATCTTCAATTCGTACACAACTCAAGAAAACATGCACAGATAGCGAAGCTACATTTTTTATCCTAAAGAAACACAAGAGGCCCACCTCAGCATTTGCTAAAAGGATCAGGGAAACCGGGACGAAACCCTGATCGAGATGGGGTTATTGACCCGGAAGCTGAGGTATAATGCTAAAAATGATAAAACCTATAATGATAAGAAAGTGAAAAGAAAATGTCTTTCGGGGCGTAGGCGAGGCGTCCCTTTCTTCGGTTCTCTGGTTGTGACTTTTTTTGAGTTAGAAAAGGGCGCAACTTACACCACGCCATTGGTGCCCTATTACATGTGAGTGAAGAACTCACCTGCACACAAATCGTCCTATATTAACACTTTCATAGTCGCACTGGTGCACTATTGCGTACACTACCATTCAACGATATTTCCCATTATCGTCTGATTTGCATGTATTCGATTTCATTGCCGCGTGCACTCGATTCGTATGCATTCATGCATTCGATTCGCATTTCACTGCTGCGTGTATTCGATCGCTGTAGTGTCTGATGACATATGTGTTATTATCGCTCTTGGTTAATAAATTACAGGTATTGATGACTGAAAAATCCCAAATGCGGCGCCACAGGTATAAGGCACATCACTCTCCGACTAGTTTCGTGACTAATTCGTGTATAATTTCTTGCCAAAAACGATAGGGAAAATGTACACACGAAATTCAAGCAAAAGAGCATGGGATGTTTCATCATTATTTTGTTATTAAGAGGAATTCTATGAATATAGTTGTGTATAAAAGGGGAAAAAATTTGCCATCCCACTAACCAACCTGCAAAACGAATTCAGAGGCATTGTTGAATCCGGAGAGTTACGAAGGGGGTATGATACATTTCATTATTCAACAAAACCAGGTGTCACGATTATTCACGTTGTAGTTTCACCTTTTGCGAACGCTTTCTTGCTCTTTCTAGGAATATATTTCTTCAAATAACCGTTTATCCATACCACAAGTAGATATGGTAGTAATTCTATTCCTTCAATGTATCACGATGAGGCATATGATTCAGTACTGTACTACATCGGTTGTGGCAAATAGTTTGTACTACATGGGAGCGAATATTTCTTGTCCATCAAATTTTGGCTTAAACTGTAGTTGCTACATTACTTCATAATTAAATTAAAAATAGTAAAAGAAGGAAGTTAGCAGTTCCGGGACTCGATTGATGATTTCGTATTTTCGGGGACGTCAACGGCTATGGTCATTAATCTCGTAAGTGAAGTGCATGGTTTTATCACGAGAGCTAGCGATTTCTATCCCCGCTTGATGGTGTGAACCGACACCGACATATACGTCGATTTGCAGCTTTTTCGTATCCAAGTATCTTCCACCAACGAGGCACAGTCCCAGCTGGACAAGCTCGAAGCTCCCGACTGGTACCCACATGTGTTGAAGTGTAGCGCATGCAAGAGTGTGTCCTAAGTAAGGGTGAGGATAGGACCAGGAAGACTTAGCTAAGATTGTGGCGCGGGTACGTGGCCCATTTGTTGGGCTACTGTTCCGGCATTCGCCAGGTACCGATCGAGAAACCACGAAAAAATTCCGACCTAGAGAAACCGCCTCTAGAATTCTCCTCTAGACCAGCGACTGAAATCGATCTAGCTATCTAGCTAGTGTCCAAATCCTGTAACCGTCGTGACTCGAACCCTAAACTTTCCAAGTCAAGATACTGCAGTGACTTCAGTTGATGCCCTGAGCCACTGTGAGCGATTCCGGACTCAATAAATCGTGCACAGATCGCACTTCTCCCCCATACTTCACACCCAGTTGTTAACTGTGCGGCCGGCTTTGGCGCTAGCCGGCGCTGGCCGGCTGGTCTTCGGTGCCGAGCCCCGGATATCGGGGTGTTGCGGGTTGGCGGAGGCGATGGCCGTGGGCGGGGGCGTTGGCGGTGGGGGGGGAGGCGGGGCGAGGCGCCGTGTTGCGCCGCACCGCGCGCTGGCTGTCTGCCCGCCCGCTCATGAAATTGCCGATTATGAGGCGCGCTGATTTTTGCGCGCGTGCTGCACGTTGCCCCTGTGCCACAGTTCGCTGATCCGCGCGCCGAGCACTAATCAGAGGCGCCGGGCGCGCCCGGCTCGCGCGAAATGCAGACGAGCCAACCGTTTGAGTGGAGGCTTGCGGGAAAGAATCGCAATGAAACTGGTGTTCAAATGATGGCGTTTAAAAACGTTTTTTAATTATGTTCGAGCTAATCGGCTTAGCAACACGGCTAACACGGGTAACAGAGAACCAGTATGTCACGTAATACTTGTGAGTACATAAACAACGCTTAATGACGTGACATTACACCCTTGAAATCAGGTTCAAATGCTGCTGAACAAAAGCTGTTCTGAAAAATATATTTTAAGAATAGAGTTGCAAACAGAAAAAACTGAAATATTTATCAAACCCGTAAAAAATGATTCATCTCTAATTTTTCTATTTTCTCATATGTATGAATTATGAAGGGAAATATGTATGGATACAAAATCTATTTCGAGTTTTTCCACAAAATGTAGGTTTGGGGCTTCTGTGATTTAGAAGGTGTTTTTAAAATGAGTCGTCTTTCGCGTTTGTGAACAACATCAGCACCTAAACAGTACACTAGTTTTTGTCTCTAAATTGATATTCGCCGATCGACCTTGCCGATCTCATGGCACTCTAAATTTCAAAGTAATCTTTTAATTTTAAGGTACCTTGACATGAAACTTCTCGAAATTTTCCTTAAAATATCTGCAGGTGTTCATTTATTTTTTACTCAAATAGAGAAGTGTCTAAAACTATGGTCTGATATCCATAAAAAAATCTGAAATTTTGAAAATTGCAAACATTTCAATCTTTATTTACATCTTGATTTGAAGGTAGATATTTCTTAATGCAACATATTCTCAACATTAAATCTTTAAATCTCAATTCATGCATTTTTTTCAATATTAGGAGAAATAGAACAATTAAAGTTAAATCATGACAGTTTGATTTAGTTAAATCATAACAAAAAATACCTCGTTTTCTCAATACTGTGCTCGAATGTTGTGTTGTAACTTACTGTATAAATAGAGCTCAACACACTCAATCATATGACATTAAGGGCAATTTAATTAAAGCAGGAATTTTCAAAATTATACTTCTGTATATTTTTGTATCTCGTATGAGAATATATTTAGATAACAGCGCCTATCTTTTATATTTTTCAAATCCCTCGCGCTTAATGTGGGTGAGAAGTTTTTGAAGAGGTGGCAGAAGTGTGTTCTTAGGATACAAGAGAAAATATTGGCAATTTTTTATACCCGTTTTAAATAATACGAGAATATATGTGCTGTTTTAGCACTTCTAGTTGACGCGTATTATATAATTTAGTTATATTGTATAAGACACGCTTTGGTTGGTGTCATGTTCAAACGGTTAAGCCTTTTTCAGCGGATTCTTCGGCAAATTCGGTCTTACACAACCTTCGTCGTACCACCTTACCAACGTACCAACAACTTCACCAACTTACACACCTTCATACGAATGTGTCTTCGCACCTGCCAGGTTTCTTTACAGTTTCAAAAGCATGGCATGGCACACAGAATTTTTTTCACTCATCAAATACCCACCACCTCAGTGGGGATCCAACTTATAATTCAGGATTTTGGAAGCCATAGTGCTAGCTCTCATATTACTGGGGGAAATTTCATCAATATGAGTTTGCTGCTTGTATACCTTTTGTTTACTAAGACCATTTGTCTAGACCATTTAATGTTGTCCTCTCTCACGTACGAAAACAATGTAAAAACAAGTTTAACTATTTTTGACGTTAATCACAGAAGTAAAATAAAGCCTCTTTGCGCTGAGATATTGGTTTGAATCGCGCGTGTGGCATGCATGTTATTGTCTTTTGGTTGTGGTTATGTGCTTGCTGCAAGCATTCTACTACGTATTCTGTATATCAGCCTAAATTACATTAATTATAATTTTTTTTGCACATGCATCAGTTCTTTTTTATTAAAATACCATCAAATGAAATTGACGTATCTTTTGTAAGGTGCGTGATGCACATTTAGAGAAACAGATCAACTTTCAAGACTTACTGATTTACATTTTAATTTACATCATTAATATGGTTATAAAAATTTAGTCGAAGACAGTGGCTGCCTTAATACTAATTCTAGTGGATGGTTGCTTATTTTTCTGAGTTTCTTCTGATAAAATTCCAAACTGGTGCCGGTGTAGTATCTTAATCAACGGGACAGCGCCGCGGTCAATCATTCCCTTTCCTATACTGAACCCCTCCTAAGGCCCTGATTCCCGTTTCTCATACGTCCTACCTTTTCTTGGTGTATCTAGTCATTGTTTAAAGAAATGTCCCGTCAAACGTTGGAGATCCAAGGATACATCAATAAGCTGCCGGACCCTTGAGTCACAATCTGTGGTACGATAACAAGAGCAAGGGAGGGAGAAAGAGAGAGGGTGCTACATTAACGAGCTACTCCGATCGTAAAATTGCCAAAACGAGGCTACGTTATATAATACATTGCCATGTAAGTAACAAACAGACGTAAGTCTTTTTCTCTGAGCGTTGCTTTTAGTTCTCTCTTTCACAAGTTGCAATTGGAGGAGACCAGCAAAAAAGAGTAAAGCTTTACTTGGACCAAATTAGTTTTTTTCTTCTTCATCTAAATGGAAATACGTTTTAAATGTAAACTAATTAGCAATCTCACATTTAATGGCTAGAATTTACGAGTTTCTTAGAAATACGAATGAATTGGAGTACATCCGTGTCTTGTAGCGCCAGCGGTCTTTCTGCCACAATCTACTTTCAAACGTGCTCCTTGCGGCCGCAACTGGAGTGGGTTTTGCGGTGAGCACAATAATAGAATTTTCGAAACAACGGCGTCAGCACGTCTGAGTGTCTCGGTTTCATTTCCCAGAAAAAAACATCTCGTTGCTTTGAACGTCACTGTTTACTGTCTCCGGCACGTATTTTAATAATCAGAGAAAACAATTCAAATGCATGTTATTTTAAAAAAAACGTTTTTTTTGGAATGTGTATTAACCTGTGCTTTTTTTTAAAGAAAGTTCCTGCCTAGAATTTTATTTTTTGCGTAACAGATAGAACAATCAAAAACGTTTTATAAAAATGATTGTTTTAAATGTGTGCTTTCATTGCCCCTTTCATTTCGGTCCTCTAACATTCTATAACTAATCAAGATGCTCTCCATTCAGTTACGGGATTTTCTGAAGGCGAAAGAGACCGAATTGTCCTAACTTTATGTATAAGAAACAACCATAGTATCTCCAAGAGTTCTCAATGTATCTTTTGATTCGTTGTTTAAAATTTCGCAGAAATATATTTATGAAAGTTGTACATATTGTTGATAATTACACGCAAGCAATGAGACAATCAAGATCTTCATCACATTGTTCTCTTCACTGCCGCATTTATGACAAGGTCTCTTTTTTCCTCTTTATCAATTGTACTTTTCCCATGTACAATGGATCTAATGTCGAGTAATCAATGGTTGAAACAGTGCTTGTTTCTCAGGGGTAATGTGTTTTCACATTTGTGATAGGTTCACAAGATTTTTCTTCTACTAATTTAATGATGCAAGAGCTGCAGCAATTTGCTATGTAGATCATTTACTAAAAGGTATCAGATTTAAGTATTGTATCACTGGGAAAAAGTAATATATTTTATGTGATGATTTTAGACAAGTGTTACCTGGGTAATCAAAGTTCATATATCGGAATCCTGCTTCAAAATAGTAAGAGTTTTGATTTTCTTGCAATATTTCATTAAAAACGTATATTGATGTCATTGAAATTACCTTTTCTAAGTGATTACCAGGACTGGATTATTATGGAATAACGAGTGTCTAAATAAGCTCACAACAAGCTAAATAAGCAAACAAATGACTAAAAATGTCGAAAATATGGAGCAAAATATGGACTAAAAATTGTATAAAAAGATACAAATTCATAAAACATAATTTGATAACGTTTAAATTGCATACATAGATGGTCAATAATAATTTTTATTATGAAACCTTACAACAAGATTTAATAATTTATTGTACTAAAACAGACACATTTTACGTTATATCGACATCAACTGACATCGAAGTGTTGCGAGGCGTGCGAGACGAGATGTAGGTCTTAACAAGAACTTGGCACATACTGGCGACAGTTCTGAAAATTTATTATATCCATATAATACACCAATCGCATAGGCGTACGCATAGGGGGGCAGGGGCCCCCGCACACCTGAAAATTTCGTAGGGGTTCCTTACCCCTACGTAAAATAATATTTTATTTCCGTAAATATGATATTTTGTTAATTCCCCTCTTTAACTGACAATTTGGGGAATTAGCACATAATATTGTGGGGAAGAGGCTTCCACGCTGCAAGACCAACCTGCCAATGGTCCAACATAATATCAATTGTATTAAATTTATCATAAAATTTAAAATCCCATTCTCCTTGTATGTTTTATTTATTATCTGTAAAAATGTTCATAAGAAAATTAAAAAAAACATATGGAAAAATAGAGAGTCAGATGGTCCCAGAAATGTCGTTGCCACCCCTCTGGTTTTAGGCTACACCCAAACCCAATACTGAATACCATACACATTATTATATCGCTTACGGAGTAAAGTACTACTTACGATGCCTATTACCTTATTTTCGAATCAGCATCATACTTCCAGTTTTCTTTCGCACTGTACCTCTTACCATTCTTTTTTAAATCATTAAAATTATTGTTGACTAAGAGCTCGAGCGGGTTATAAGTGGTACAATTGCCAAAATAACGAGGCATTGAGGAACAAGTAACGACATATTTTACAATTGAATATTTACCCCGAATACAGATCTAATCCACAAAAAATCGCAAGTTTAGATTTCAGTGGAATAGTGACCTATTGGCGAAACACACAGCCCCCAATCGATTCTGAGGGCGCACCGGCCATCCAATATAAGTTTATTATTTAGGTAAAGTTTTCCTATTGCCGACTAGTGATCTATCAGAAGCAAGATGTCGGATCGAAGCGAGTAATGTTACGAGCGGGTAGAGCCTTGACTAAATTTGACTTCAGAGTGATTCACAGTTCATAATATATTGATGGTATGTTAGTGTTTTTACAGAAATAAATAATTTACACTGATTAAAGAGATTTTTTTCTATTTCCTGAAACTTTTCCTGTTGTGGGTTAGATCTCAATTCGGGGTACTATTCAATCTTGTATCATGACTATAACGTCTGGGCCCTATGACTGCGTGGGCGGACTGGCGATTGCCGCCGGGCGCCGCCCCCGCGGGCCACGAAGGCACGGCTCGCGCACATGTTTGCAAGGGCGCAGGGTCCGCCTTGAGAGGCCGGGAATGTGTCGGGGCGCCGCGGTGGCGCCCGGAGGACGTGAGAGCGGTTTCGGCAACCCTAACCGACGGAGGAGGTAGTCGCATGACTTCTCATTATAGTTTTTGCGAGGCGCAGCCTCGCAGCTTGCTCTTGGGTTGACTCGCCGTCCACATGCACGAGTATCGTGGAGATGCATGCATGTAGGACTCCCGACCAGGTTTTCGAGCTATACATATGCAGACAAAGTTGATTAAATAATTGTGTATTCGTAGCTCAGGTCTGTGCGCTTGCGCTCCATTATTACCATCAAAATTAAGTTCACTCCTCTGAAGCTTGGCAGCCGCCCAAGCAGAATTTTCGGGATAGTATATTCTTTATAATTTTTTTGTGATTGTGCGAGTATACCTGCATTTTTCGACTATTTCAGGAATGATTTGATTAAATGAGAGGTGAAGATGATGATATGGTGATGATGATAGTCCTGATTCTTATGACAGGCCATAATGGTGGGATAGACGACCGAGGAGGTGGCAGAAATCGGAGGAAACATGCCGCGAAACACGCATTACTCCTCATCAATTCCGCATGCGATCGCCCGAATCCACCGTTTACCCCAAGGTGGAAGATGAGCGGTCTGCATCACGGTACGTCCCGACGCAATTCCTACAATCTTGCGTTTTTTTCTCGGAGTCTCCGCCCGACACCCGGCCCCCCGGCGCGCGGCGCGTTTCTTTCGGATTGCGTCAGCGTCGCAGGTGGTGCCCCGGCGCCCTCCTGCTCGAGGCTTTGCGAGCCGTCGCGTCCCCCCAAGAGCCGCCTCCGCGCCTCTGCCGCCGCCGCGGAACGACCGCCTCCCCTCGGTCCGGCGCGCCCACTCTTAAAACAGGGGCGTCGCATCGCCCCACGGGCGTTTCGCCCTCGCCACCACGAAAGCGTCGCGTGACGCGGCGCGGCGTGGCGCTGCCACACCGCCGACGGAGCGCCCCTCGCCGGGGCGACGGCGCCCGCCCTCTCGTCTGCGCGTGCCGAGTGTTGCCCCTACAGCCCTCGCAACGCGACCGCCGCCCACAGCGTGCACAGCTGGGGCAGGGTTAGGGCCATGATTTTATGCCGTCAATGTAAAAGCGGCTCTCGCGTCAAGCGATTTTCGGTTTTTCTTGGCGATTTTTAATTTGTGTATGAAACTAGTACAGAAGCGAGACTTTGCCGTACGAATGCAGTGTTGACAGCTGACAAGCGCCCGCCCGCTCGGTGCGTGTCTAGTGTTGCCCCGCAGCCCCAGCAACGCGACGCCCACGAGCGGTCACAGCAGGCAGGGTTAGGGACACGGATTTTTGGCAGCAATGTAAAAGCGGCTCTCGCTTCAAACGATTTCGTTTTTTCTTGGCGCGAATTTTTCAATTTATTTGTGTACGAAACTAGTAAAAACAAGGCGAGTCTTTGACGTACGAATGTAGTGTTGACAACCGACGGAGCCCCGCCCGCTCGGAGCGTGCGAGTGCTGCCCCGCAAGCCCAACAGCCCTGGCAACGTGCGACCCGTTGACCGTGACGACCACTACCGAGCAGGTACAGTGGGGCAGGGTTAGGGGCTTTGTGCAGTAATATGAAAGCGCATTCGCTTCAAGCGATTTCGGATGTACTGGACGAATTTTTAATTTATTCTGTTACGGAACTAGTGTCGGGAAAATCGGTCCTTTCCTTACGAACCGCAGTGTTGACAACCGCCGTCGCACGCCGACCGAGGCGCATTCCGGCGGCAACGGCGGCCGCCCCTTGGCGCGTGCCGAGGCCGCCCGAGGCCACAGCCCCCGGCAACGCGACGCCGCACGAGCGTCACACTATGGCAGGGTTAACGGGCACGAGTTTTGGCAGTAATATATAGGGCAGTCCGCTTCAGTCGATTTCGGTTTTCTCTGTGCACATTAATTTGTTTACGAAACTAGTACAAAAAGCGAGCCTTTGCCGTAAGGATGCGATGCTAACACAAATACGTGACAATAGGAGACGAGACACGCCATTTCGAATGAATCCGCCAACAGACCTCCGTAAGAGTTCTCCTACACTATATTTTGTATACAATTCATGGAAACTTATAATTATGTACTTTTTGAATCATTCTCAATATGCGTGAACGAGGCCGTGATGACGCCCCAGGTGTGTTTGTTGACTTTGCAGTACCCAGTTGTTGTAGATCGCCAAGATTCTTAGCTCGTACCCATATGCAACGTACAATTTTGCATACACCCCCACAAACTAATACTTTCCAATCATAAACAGTGAATGATAATTCCAATTTGTCATGGTTTGGGTGCTAGAAAATATATCAGCCAAAACAGTAAAAACTGTACGTGGCACATCTGGGAGAAAGAAATCAAAGTTCGAATATAGTAAAATTAAATACTTGATACTTTCAATTGATGTTAAAAAATAAAATTGACGCTAATCGTTGAAATAATGCCTCTAAATATGTATGGTTTGCGAAAAGCGGTGATTCGAGTAAAAATTGTTACTCGCAAATTCATACTAGACCATTAAGAAATAAAGTAAATCTGAGCCAGTGGTCCTGAAAGCTACCTACTGTTCCAAGGGAACGCCTTGCACCACCGTGGCATGACAAAAAATTATCAGCACAACTGGTGTCGTGAAATAGACCGATCGATACCACGGGCGCTTGTTTTCCTATACCGATGAAGTTTTGAAATCTGTATGATGGTCAAAGGGCATTACATTTTTTGGATCCTTTGCCGCAAATATGATGTGTAATGAAAAGTAAAGTACATTATATTAGTAAAAATAATAACAAACGTACTTTATTGACTTTTCTGGCCTCCCCTCCACTAATCACGTTTTTCGTGTAGGTCTCAGAGCAATTTGAATTACTACTCTCAAATGGCGGAGGAGATATTCCATGGTGCCACTCATGCACTGGTCGCACTGGTGGGTAATATCCTTGTGTTCACTGCCTTAAGC
>JAHLJT010000427.1:0-43079 GCA_031308135.1 Acheta domesticus
GGAAGGACCTCCTCGAAGCTTCACAAACGCCACTTCCTATGGGTGCGAGGATCGCTGCAAGCAGTCTACCAGTTTACAAACATTTCAACTTGCAGCATGGAGATTTTCCACTTCAGCACTCTTTAGGAGGATTCAAAATAAACTTCAACCCTTACAAATGAACAGATGTCGCCACATGGCCTTCAGGCCCTCAGCCATTCAGAAAAAAGCAAAAGACAGCCGCGTGAAGTACAAGTTGTCTAAAGACGGCATTGGAATTGCAGAAGCAACTCCTGGCGGACACCTAAAGGTGGCGTTAACAGCGAAAGGATTGAAATCCTCATGTTTTATGTTAGAAATTTCTCTCATTATGTATTCCTGCAAATCTGTTATTATTTGTGGTATGTTATTGTACACTCTGTCCTTCAACGTCTCCCTCAAAAAAAAAATATTGCTCACGGTTTTCTTTTCAAAGAAATCTGTTTTGGGGCAATTAAAAATGGAAAAAAGGGTTGGAACTGAAGTTTTAATTAAAGAATTCTTAACCAAGTACATCAGTTGATTTTCTTGAAAGTGATTAGTGTGTAATCTTCAATTTTTATATAAATAATCTCTTGTTTTCCCAGGAGATCTTTCCTTCTTGTGTTGGTTACCCATTTCCTACATCTGCATGTATACAAAACTTCTTGAAACTTTGAAATAATTTAACCAATGTTATAAGTCTTTTGCCTCTTAAACGCCTTTCCGTCTTACCTTTCTAGATCTTTTGGAAAAGTAAAAAAACAACATAACTTTGGGATCTTTCCTTTATTATTGCTGCATTTAATTGCAGAACAGTGGTTTTTTTCTTCAATACATGCATTGTTCTTTATGAATAAGCTGGAAAAGTATAAGAATTCTGTTGGTGAAAATCAAATGTGCCTCATTACATGATTGGGTCTGTCTATATAATTTTATGTGTTATTTAATGACTTGCCCTGGAAATCCTAGGAATATAAAACCCCAAGGTTAAGAAATAACATAAATTATTTTTTAAGCTTTTAACCAGCTCTTAACCCTGCTGCGATCCTCGGGTCCATTTCGACCCAAATAAAATTTTAATTTCTTGTACCACCTAAGAAAATGGGGCGATCGTTCTGATACTCCATGACAATTATTTTTTGACTGTTTTCTACCCGCATATAAAATTTCATTCATTTATTTTCAATACGAAAGGAATTATAAGGTTTTTTTACACATAAGTTCTTCGGGTCCATTTGGACCCATGACATTTCTCATCTTGAACTCCCGTTAGAAATTTTATATAATAACTCGGTAAATTCGTAGAAATCAACTATGGAAGGATTGTATTGCCATTGGAGACTATCTTTTCATAAGGTCTACAATGACAATATTTTGTCGAATAATACTGTCAAACTACGAAAACGCTATCGAAGTACTAGGAACAGCTGGGAGCAATCTCAGCTCTCTAAACTATGGATAGATGATTTTTCTAAAACTTGAACATAGTATTCTGATATGTTTCTTTCTCTTCCGATATTGTGCAATCTTCAGTTGTACGTAACAATCAATGAATAATTAGGCGTTTTTCTGAGTCAATTGTCCATTTCGGCAGCACATGCCAAAGACTTGGCAAATACGGAGGGAAATTTTGAATGAAACACGTTACATGTGGAATGCACAACTTCCGGCAAACAAAAAGAGCAACCTAGAGAACAAAATTTGGGAATAAAAGTTGTGCTACAATTATCCTCACTTCTGAAGGATAACAATATAACTCCTGACAATTTCTTTACATCATACCAGTTGGGTCAGGAGCTTCTTAAACGGCACATCACTCTCAGTAGAACCATGGGCAAAAACAAATCTTCTATACCGCCAAAACTTCTCCAGACAAAGGGCACAACAAACTAATATTATACTTTCGATTTTGCGAGTTACCCGACATTAGTATCGTAAGTGCCACGAATGAACAAGTGTGTTGTCCTTCAAAGCACCCTTTACAATGATGCAAGAGGCTGCGAATCTGGAGAAAAGAAACCAGAAATAATGACAACCTATAATTCTACAAAGGGAGCTCTTGATAGGATTAGTTCTTATTCATAGAAAAAAATACCTTTATGTTGCCTATTGTGGTTCTCTCTGACGAAATAAACATTTTACATCAATTCAAACGTTTTTTCACAAAAGCAAATTTGGATTGCTAATAAAAATGTTATAAAAAAATAACACTTTTTATAAAAACTTGGGGAATCTTTTGTAAAGCCATTATTGAATGCAGAACACACCTGCTACAAACTTCGTCATCAATAGAAGTCGAAAACTAGAAATCCGATGCAAAATTCACAGTCTTCAAAATTAAGTTATTTTAGATTCTATTCGAAAAAACGGGAAAATGGAGTGTGTTGCAGAACGGATAAAAAAATTACTTTTCGTTGCTCTAAATAAACATTTTTAGAGGTAAAAATTACGTCAATCACATTGTACTACATGTGTGTAATGCAATTTTTCTATAAGTGCATTTCAATATTTTGCTATCATGCATGTTCAGAGACCATTATTTTACATTATTGCACAACCTTATAAATAAAACAAATGTATATAATTAACATTTCGGTGTCTAACTTTAACTTCCTATTAAGAAAACTAAATATGATAATTGGAAAAGCAAATAATCTGCAAGAGAAATTATATGGGTCCATTTGGACCCAAGGATCTTGAGAAGGAGTAAATTTGAGGACCGCAGCCGGGTTAATAAACAAATCCCTATACTTCAGTAGCAGCTATATGTAGTTCCACTTTCATCCCCTCCTGAGTCACTAACTGTGTGCCCATACATACCTATCTGGCCAAAAAACAGGCAGAGCTGCGCTTCTGTAAGGTGCATCTACTGTGACTTTACTTCTTTATTTATTGAACACAAACATCTGCATCAATAACGTAAGAAATTATGCTGTGGACTCCTAATTTTTCATTCTGGGTTATTAAGAAAGATTTTTGTCTTTCAGGGCAAACCATTCACATCAATTGAAGCAACAGCAGATTTCAATAATTTTGTGTTACGTTCGTGATTCAGGATTGATGTTTATAGCAAATGAAAACACAAAGATTTTGACATATTATATACCTGTGAGTATGCAGAATTTCTATTAAAGTGATTGAAATTTGTTAGTATAATGCAAATTGCTAATCAGAAATAGTTTTTGAAGGGTTTATCACAAGGTAAGTGAGCATTTGAGACAAATAATCATTATTAATAAGAAAAAAAATTAATAAAAAACCCACAGGGTTTAGGTTAATAATATTAATCAATGGTGATGTGCAAATTAGGCAATATGCTTTGCTAATTTTTGCTTGTCAGTTACTATGACCATTACCATCTGTTTATTAGAGTATGGTCCTGCACCAAAGTGGTGTAGTTTCCTAGATGCCCTTACTGAAGAATTAGAAGAGAGTAAGAGTGAGACTGTGTACGATGACTACAAATTTATTACCAAAAAGGAACTTGAAGAATTGGGATTGGACCATTTAATAGGTATGTTTTTAAGAGTTCTTTAATCTTTAGTTACATTTGATTTTGTTTAAGTCACTGTCTTGAAACTTCCAACATGTTTCATTGTATCTCACAAAATATTGTTCTTCTAGAATGCTGTAATATTGTCGGTGCACAGGAAAAGTGGCACAACTAAAAATTTTGTAGTTAAATATAAAAATGTGTATAGAAAATAATATATTTTAACTTTTAAAGATTTCTTTAAGGCAATTTACTAGACAGACATTTTATTAAGTAAAATAATAAGTTTGTCTTTAACCGTGAGGTAAACTGTTTTGTTGGGTTTAACCTTCTGCGAAATGACAGATTGTGAGATACGTCACTTCTCTTGTGCACGCAGGATATTATTATAAACTTTGGCATTTGTATAACAAATTGCACACAAATATCATAGAAAATTAGAGTAAATACTTGCAAAAAATTAATAAAATTAGTGGATCCTTAGGCATGCCAATCAAGCTATTGAGTTTTAATTGATTGTTTGGAATTTGTTTTTTAAGTCAAATATTTATTACTTTTTTGTGTATGTGCATATATACAGAGTTATACACATAGTAACGAAAATGTAATGCTGCAGAAAATTGATTTTGAGATTTTAACAAAAATACATGTTTTGGGGTCCCCCTAATAGCAAAAAAGTCTTTTTTTTTTTCTTTTTTTTTTTTTCTTTCTCCTGTATGGATGCATTCACAGAATATGGATGTACGTACATTGTGTAATATAGAGAAAGTTATGTAATGCTGATGAAATTCAATGTTGAGATTTTAATGAAAATTCATATTTAGTGGTCCCCTGACAACCATTTTTTTAAATCCAAAACTTCCGTCTGTCTGTTTGTGAACAACTGGCACCCAAACTGTTCATAAGATTTTTTCCAAAATCTTCTGCGAATATTCTGCGGTCGGTCTGGCCCAAATCGAAGCCCTGCAATTTTGAAAATAAATTTTCGGTGCACTTTACATAAAGCCGCTGAGACATTTTCGTACATTTCTCAAAAACAGTTCCAAACTTTTTCTTTAAATTCTGGTAATAGCCGAGTGAAAAAACTCTTATAAAAGACAACACAGGTCCAATTTTCTGTTATCTGTAAAATTTTGAAATTTACAAAAGTTTGAATTGTATTTTGGCATCTTCCTAGAAGTACAGTAATGGAGATAGCAATTTTTTCTTAAAATGAAATTTGTTTTCTAGAATTAGTTCTTTATTTAATGTCATGTTAATTGATTTGAATGTAACAGTTGATTGTAGTTTAATTGTTGTGTAGTTTTTCCACACAATTTTCAATGAAATATGTGCAAAATTAAAAATAAGATTTTCCCCGAAAGTTGCCTCAAATTTTTCTTTCAACTTTTTATTCAGGTAGTGTTAAATGCACTGCATAACTTGATATAAACATAATTTCAATGTATTTATTTGGTTTTCCAAAAATTACAAATTGCAAATTTTTAAAAATCTTTCTCACATTGTTAATATTCATAATATATGCATTTTTAAAAATATTTTATTGCATTTATGATTTAAGGGTGTGAAGTGATTGCTGATGATGTTCCTCTAACACTCAAAGTTTTTTTGTGAAAATGTGCTCAAATTTGTGCGTTAACTGAAACTCTCAAAAAGCCATTTCTCGAAAACTCTCCACTTGAGTATTACATTGCATTAAGAAAGGAATCTCTAGCTTCAATATTCAAAATGTAGGACTGGTTTAAAAAAAAGAACATTTGCAATTTTTTAAATTTCAAAGGTTTTAATATAAATCGGACTTATGCCTTATTGTTAACTGAACTTTTCTCTTTTCAAGAAAAAATTTGAAACTATTTTTGAGATGATTCTGTTGACAATGTCAATTTTTCATTCAAACTACTCATATTATCAAACAATTATTCCAATCACTGTTCCACCCACATGTCTCAGTTTTTACTGTTCTTTGATTAAATAAATCAAAAAATCGAAAGTGACTTTGGTAGCAGTTCCTGCGAGCAGATCCAAGAGTAAAGCATGCCGATTTTAAAAATATTGAGTTTTTGTTTCGCTCCTAATATTCAGTTTCAGTTATGCATTTTTCCACATTTTTTTTTTCCTTCAGGCCCTTGAATAATGTATCATATAACTAAAATTTTACTGTACTTTTGTAGCACCAGTAGTTTATTTTTATAGCCAAACATTCTTGTTCAATTGAAGTTTTTATTATTTGAAATTTTAATAATTTTGTTGAGAGTTTACTTAGCACCACTAGTTGTATAACATGTTATTTGTTTCAGAAGAGAAGCTTCATTGTTTCTGAAAATTATTTCATTTATATATTATTGTAGATTGGTTGTGGATAAATGTCATTAAACCTTTACTTTTTCAGGCACTAATCTTCTTCGAGCATATATGCATGGTTATTTCCTTGATTTCCGATTATATAAGAAAGCAAAATCAGTTGCTGATCCGTTTGCCTTTGAAGAATATAAGAAGAAGAAAATAAAGTCAATAATAGAAGAAGAAAGAGGAAATAGAGTGAAGTTACATGTATGTTTTGAACCTTTCCTATTTTCTTTTTTGTTCTTGCATTATTAATGTACTTTTGATTTTGTAATTCTATATAATATGTAATAATCATTTGACTATTTTTTAATTATACGCATACCTTATATTTGTGTAGAAACTTCCAAGTGTCAATAAAGATTTAGCTCTAAAACTAATGAACACTGAACTGGATCCAAAGAAGAACAAGAAGAAATCTGTATCAAATTTGTTGAGTGATGACCGTTTCAAGGCTTTGTTTGAAAACCCTGATTTTGAAGTGGACAAAAATGCTGAGGAATACAGGTAGGATTTGTCAATTTCAGGTTATTAGTTAGAACATTCTACACTTTCCCAATCTTTATTACCGTCAACATTATCAGACATTTACGTCTGCTTTTAATCTCTGAATTTTCAGCTGATGCCCCCCAATTAAATTACTTCACTGCCTTCCTACAGCCTAGGGGACCCTAATATTAGCTTCCACTCCTTAACCCTGATGCAACACTTAAGCCCATTGTCTAATGCCTCTAGTTGTGGCCTGTGGAGGCACTTGAAACTTGTTACAGGTGCGAAGGTACGGTGGCCGCTAGGTGGTTGTCACGTAACAGCCCATTGGTCCGTTAAGGAGCTTACTCTCCCCTGACGCGAAGGCTGTCACATTTGCCCTTCATTCACGCATTTTCACTTGCATGATTCTCACGAGTCCTTTGAATATTTCCTGCATGTTCCATATGTTTCCTCTGCATGCTTTCCTGTGTGTTAAACTGTTAGTTCAGAAATGTTGGTTTTTTAACTTTCTTGCCGTACTTCACAAGAGAAAGTATTGTAATTGTGCTCTGGGAAATGGCGATTTATCGAAAAACTTTTTGCCAGGTCATAGTAATGAAAAAGTGGATAAATCGTGTTCCTATATGAAGTAAATTATTTTCTCTAACATTTTATATAGTTAGAATCCATCTTTTGTGGGGCATTGGTACCGGAAAATCAAAATATATACGTAATCTCATTGTAGTCTAAAGATACATTTATATATGTTTGTGTGTTTGTATACATGTGTTTGTATATTTTACTTGCATATATAGTTAGACCTCAAAATATGTTGAAGAGAACAGGTAGTCCACACACATAAAAGGTCAGGCACTGCAGATCTAATGAGTAGCAGATAGCTTAATGATGTGAATGAATGCAGAAATGGTAGTTTGAGAGGCAGAGTAAATGGGAGAGAACCCTGAGAAACCCTGCCAAGAGCTCACTTTGCCTGCCACAAATTCTACTTGAATTTGCCAGGGATCAATCCCGGACCCCTTTGTCGTGAGCAACATCTAACAACCCATGCTACAGAGGGGAACCTTCCAGAAATGTAATAGGACTCCAAAGAGGCCTCGTTTTGTAGCCTATGGAATAGAGAATATAATTCGTGTCCCATTCCACATATATCTGTTTGATACACCCCTTGAATGTAATTTCCTATTCACCAGTGGCACACTTGTGGGGTTTTGTATCACTGGTGTCTTAAAAATGGTAAAAAATCGTTATCTTTCTATAGCTTATTATATGTAAAGGGGATTATGGTATCAATGTTGATGTTGTCATATTTATTTCCTCTAGAGATGTTTGGATGTATGTAAAAATTTAACAGAATGAGAATTTTTGATGTATTTTTAGGTTACTAAATCCAGTACTGAGTAGAATGGAACGGAGTCGTGAGAAGGTGTTGAAGAAGCAAAGAGTTGAGAAAAAGGTGGAGGAACAGGAGGTAATGCTTTCACTCATATTTTTATCTCATTGCTTATTAATTAATTTATTGTGACGTACACTGTATGTACCCAAATATAAGCTGAGTCGGAATATAAGACAACCCCTAATTTTGGACAACCTTCTGAGAATTTTTAACTAATTCTTACTATTTAATTCGAATAAAATTTCAAACTGACGAGAACATTATCTTGCTGCTGGTATTTTAAAACGTATTGCCTATGCTATCACAATTTTCTTATTTGTTAAAATCATCATAATCATGGTTTCTACACTTCATCTTCATCTTCTCATTTATTACTATTTCTTTTCTTTTGGTCCTCCTCTCATGTTGTGTTGAACTCGCTTTTTAGGCTTCTCTAAAAATTTGTTTTATGTTTCATCTTGTGCCACCCAAGAACGTTCCTTCTTAATCAGCACATTTTCTTCCTTTTGCGCTCTTGATTATGGCCTCTGATTCTTAAAGAGTTCTTTCATATTCCTAAAAAAGAATATACTTGAAATCTGCATCATTTAATGCTCCTGTACTCAAGTGTGAGTTATGAACTGCGAACTCATAAATCTCCGTTATGTGGATAAACACCCGAGAGAGGCAAATGTCCAAATTTGGGAAGTTTTGCTAAAAATCATTTTCTATCATTCTGCCTCTGTTTTTGCATATAGATTGCGTACTTCTATCAATGTTTTTTCAATTTTTGCATTTCCATTTCTTGCAAAACAGATTTGCAACTCGTCGGGCATCAAACCGAGAGCCCATGTGGCCCCATTGATGAGCTCACCATTTAACAAAATCTCTGCAACAATTTTTATTTCCCTGTTGTGCTTCACTTACTGGAATGGCATTCATTTGAGATCCTCCTCAAGAGTTTGAGATGTCTCATTCAAAAATATTGATCAGGATTGCATGACAAATTTGCAGTGGATACTAAGAATACAAGTAGGCATGGATATGCATGAATTCCTTTGCAACTTAATATTCTATCAGCATTCTAGTTTCTTGATAAGGAAAGAGGGGAAAATACATTATCCATGCAGTCTTAATCTGTGAATTTAAGACAAACCCATATTTTTCAAACGTGATGTTTAGGGAAATACTTGGTCTTATATTTGGATAAATACGTCACTTAAAGGAAAATTAATTTTCATAAAAATGTATGTTTGTGAATAGAAATTTCATCTTTTATTAAGACACTGTTCATTTTGTTTATATTTCCCATTATTTCAAAATTAATATTTATCTAATTTATTAGGGGATTTATGAACTACTCACTTTTACCTGGTGTGAAAAAATAATAATTGTTAATAGTGGATATGAAATGTCACATCTAACAAATTATTTTCTTTTCTCTTGGCATCTCAAATGAACTAAGAGATTACTACCTTGGTAGAGTGTTAACGGTATGTCCTGTTTGTTGAATTTTGGAGATCGAAAGGGAATAATTTCTCTACATTGTGTGCAGGTCGAGTTGGAGGGTAAAGCGAGCTCTGACGAGTCATCAGATTCCAGTTCAGATGATGACCGCACCTGGGCTGAGGAGTTGCGACGTCAGCATCGATTAGTAAGAACTGAGAACAGGCATCAAGCTCAAGTGGCTGAAGCAGAAGAGAAACCAGAGGACGCAAAGGGATCGGGCAGTGGAGCCCAACAGCCCAAGTTCTATGAACTCGGGGAAGGCGAAGTTATCAGAAATGGACGTATAAAAGTGCTGAAGAAGCAAATGAAGTAAGTCGACACAAAGGGAGAGAGAACTGTAAATTCCACAACATGTGCAAAAAACTGGTGAAAGATGTTTCGCATATGCTTTGCAATGTTTTGTGCATGTTTTGTAATGTTTTGCATGCTATAAGTTAGAATGACAAAATTAGCTGTTATCATATGAAAAAAAAAAAAAAAAAAAAAAAAAAAAACCCACAAGAAACCATGTTTCATGCACCTCAGCCAGTTAAAAAGTTGTTTTAGGTTTTCTTCTGCTTGAAATTTGTGTCTATATTTGTCATAATCATATTTTGCATTTTTAGTAATCAAAAAATTAGAGTATTGTGGAAAGTTTCTTCTTAATTCCATTTTTGAAATCTTATTTTATTTTGTGGTAATTTTTGTTTTTCAGAGCTCCTCTGGGTCAGAGGGTGGTGGAGGAAAGCCATTACAGCACACAAACATCGGGCTCTGGAGGAAGCAGGCAAATGACATTCAAGGTTCAAAAGGTAATTTTGTTTCTGGTGATACCTCTGTTGGATTTGACAAAATTGTAATGAACTCAGTGATACGGTCACTTTAAACTTACATAGGACTAAAGTGTCAGTTTGGAAAGCAAGGCATCGTGTTTACTTCTCGAGAAGTATCCCTCCTCTGGAACAACTGTTCTGTCGTGTCTCCTCTTAAAATGTTTGATTGTTGATGGCTCCCATATAGACATAATTGGTAATCATGAATCAATTGAATTTACACACTTATGTTCACTTCACAGTTTTAAAATATATGTAATACTAAAAAATAATGTGTAATAATGTTAAGAAATTTTTAAACAAGTACAAACAGCACAGTGCTTCCCTAATTTCAATTATTTCTGCACTACATCTTCATGGGTCAATAAGATTATGTGAAGAAGTGTTGAAAGCCATACAAGTGCTAGCCAACTGCAAATTAATGAACAAATGAAGGTGTGCCAATTGACATTATTTTTAAGTGCATGGTCAGATCCTTCATACGTTGCCAGCAGTAGCTGTCACTTCGGTCCCATCTTAGGATAACTTCTCCATAGTATACATTTGTATGTATTAAAGTGTGGCCACTTCTGGAAAACTGGGAAAAATCTGGGAATTTGTGCAAGAACCTTTACAAGTCGCAGAAGTTTTTGAGACAGTAATAGAACGTAAGTTATTCCTTAACTTCTTAATTGGATACGAGGAAGTAATATCATGAGAATTTTCTTTGAATATGTGATGAGTTTGCAAGTTATATGAATTTGAAAACTCAGCTGCATTAGTATGTGGTCTGTGATAATTTGTCATCACATTCAAGTATTTCTGTATAGAGCAAAATGAGATAAGCATCAATTTATTATTCTATTGGATGGGACAAAAATGATTCGCCTCATGTTATTGTATTGGACATAACAAATATGTATGTTTACTTTCCAAATTAATTCCCAATTGTGAAGTGACTTGTAGTTTGGCCACTAGAACAGTATTATTTATTGCTAATGTACTGCAAAATGAAAGAGCTGGCAAATAGATGGTCATAAGTGTGTTGAATATTAGAATCTCTGTCCTATTCATAATATGTGCATGATAAAGAATAGGGTTCAGTTAATTTTAGCATTTTTATATTGATCGACTTCTTGCTTTTAATGAATGTTTCCTTTAAATCCTGTCAAAAACCATAAATTTAGTCAGGAAGAAATGGCCTTGAAAAATGAAGGAAAAATTACAAAAATTTGTTAAGAAAAAAGGGGACAACTCGTATTTGTCAAAAAATTAGGTTGTATTTTTTTTAATGGATGTGATTCTAACATTAATATTGCAGGACAAGAAATCTTCCAAATATGATGTCATGTCCAGAGAGCATTATGAAGAAAGGAAAAAATTAGTACGATCTGCCAAAGGCATCCGGACCAACTCAAAACTGAATAACTGGATGAGGCGACAGCATAGATCCTGAACCACTTGCTTTCTTGTCTTTCTTATCTGAATTACCTATCCCTCCTCCCTCCTATTTTCTTGTCTCTTGTATACTTATGTAAGATTACATATGATAGTATGACTAGCAATTTTTGTTGTGAAAGGTTAAAGAAAATATTGTAAATAGTTTAATGAATGTACTGTAAATAATGTGAAATTTTGTAATAAATTGTAAATAATTTATTTTTATTAAAAGTTGGAGGTGTTTCAAATTAAATTGTTGATTGGTTCTGTAATTTATGAACATTTTTCACTATCTTGTCATACCTCGATAGTTATACAAAAAGTCTAGGGAGTTACTTATTTGTAATTTAATATTTGTTGCACAATAGTGATGTTACCTTACTCCAAAAACAATGCAGGAATGCTCAGAGAAAAAAAGAAACGCATAGGGCCTTAGGAGAAGCACTTGAACCAGGAATTTGGGGAAAGTTTATGTTTATGTTTATGACAAAAATATTTTTATTGTGAAAAAAGTTTCAGACAATACCAATCAGAGAAAACTCATTGTCCTTGGGTCTTGTGGCATTTCTATTATGTTGAAGAGTTTCTCATATATTTCTATACGTATACAGTACAATATATAACTTTATATTGTCTGTTGAAAATATGTTAATAAAGTCCATAATTGTGGACAAAATAATTTGTGTAATTGTACACGAGGTATTTTCTGACACCGGTGGGAAGGGAACGTTCCTCATTGGGCACTAACAGCCAGAAAGGGTCAAATGTTCCTGCTTCTTCCACTTCATTTTTGGGTCTTTCTGTAGTTTCTCTCCCGGACTAGACAAGAATCTTCTGCTTTTGATATGTGCCAGTGAGTTGACTTCTGTCAGCTAACTGTATAATGTATTTAATATTCATGAAATAGAGCAACATAATTCTTTGTTTATTCCAAATTCATCAGGCACAAGGGTCTAATGGAAATACATTTTTGCTTCAGTGTGCTCTAGAGGCATTTAGCAATCCAATGTGACATCTGCGTGTTTTATAATAAAGATTAAAACCACTGCATTACAGGGTTATTCCAATTGCAAAAAAGTGGAGAAGGCTGGAGAGCCTCCATCTGCAGTCCCCAATACATGGACATTTTTACCTTCTTTTGTGATAGATTTCAGTAGAAGGGTGCTGAAGAAACTTGGCATTCTAGACTTGGTGGATCTTGTTGGATCAGAAAGGATTTTAAATTTCAAGAATTTGGGTGCCTTCATCTACTTTCAGAAATCCATCTTTGTGAAGGAAACCAGTGGATGGGGAATTCCTAAGGGACATGAAGAGCTTTTTGATTCCTTGGTTCATTGAACATTATTATTCAGTCTGTGTAGGTATTGTGAGTCAAAAACTTTAATGGTAATCTTTAGTAAAATTTCACCCTTGCAGCCTGTCGACGATCATATCAACTGCAGTTTATTTGGTAGAAGCTTACTCTGAGCTAGTTGCCTACACATAATAAAAGGAAAGATCACATTGTAAAGGAAAAAAACAAATAACCTTTTTGATGAAGAAATGGTCCAAAATTTTTTGTACATGGATATTGTCAATTGGCTCATTTACATTAAGGAGAATGAGTAGCATTTTGTTATGGTAAATAAAATGAACTTCAAGGAATTTTGTCAATAATTTTATATTAAGTGAAGAAAAAATGTCTGAAAAGACACAGTGACTAATAAAAGAACAAGTTTCTTGGTTAGTGGTGACCAGGGCTTGATTTCTGGCGGAAAGTGATGGAATGGCGTTTTGGCACCTCTGGAATATATTATTAAATTATATTCTAAATATATAACTTTTTCTATGAAATTAATAATTAATTTGGGGTGCATTCCGGTACCTAAAATTTTATAAATCTTGCACTGGTGGTGACAATTCACAAAAATAAAACTATTTAATTTTTATAACTGACAAAGCTAGCAGATTAATTCCAGTTACAGGCTTAATGCATACAAAAGCTGAACTGGAAAAACTTTCCATACGGTGGCCTGTTTCTGAGAAGCTGAAAATATCACGGAATTTCATTGCTCTGGAAAAAATGAGAAATTTGAGAAATTTATAAAACTAGATGGTCCTTAAAAATACAACATTATTTTTTGCTCAATTTCTATTTATTGTCTTTTTGAATTTCTACTTTATCACAGCAAAATCAGAGTGGTCAGTTAGTTTCAGGTTTGTGTTAATATTTTCATCAAATATTATGAAATACTATACAAATTTTATCAGTGAAAATTTTTTAAAATGCTGTAGAAAAATGGGGAAAGTCAAGGAAATTTGTTTCAGGAAATGAATGTCCACCCTGCTCCAAACCCAAGTTACATAATACTTGTACAGAATCAGCAAATACATCGATCTCATCAGGATAATTAGCAGTGAATTTGTTGACTTTGTTTTCATTTGAGATGAATGTGAGTTGATCAAAAACGTTCCTATTGAAATAAAATTCTAAAAAAGTTTATATGTGTGAGGTACATGATGTAATAATTATATTTGATTATGAATATAAGGACAGAAAATAACATTTCCTAAAAATTTGATCAAACAAAATATCACAGACTAGTGCATCATATTAACTATGCTCTGCAAATGCAATTCAGATAACAGATACTCATTGTCTAATCTGTGCATAGGATAAGTTCCTGTCTCTGAATTCCAAATATTTTAGGACTCTTTGTTGACTTTTCTCTAAAGCATTTACTAAACCAATGCTATATCTGTGGACCAAAAAACTGATGCATATTCAAGTTCAGATCTCACAAGTGCAAAATGTACTATTTTCAGTACTCTTATGAATTGAGGTTTTCTTCCAAGTCTTATGAAAAATCCCAACATTCTATTCACAAAATGTATAGGTTCCTCTACATGAGACTTAAATGATAGTTACCTGTCAAATACAACACCAAGATCTTACATGGTGGAAACTTGATTCCAGTATGATATCTTCCTGAGAGAATTGTACTCGATTATTCCTGAGAGAATTTTCTGAGTTCTGTAGAATGACATGATCTTTCATTTATTAGGATTATGAGGTAACTTTTGTTCCATACAAGATACAAAAAATGTTCAAATTATTCTGTATGTTAATGCAGTCCTGTGTAGAGTTCACTAGTACATACACTTTCATGTCATCCGTATGAGCCAATCAAAAAGTTGACAAATCTCTAAAGAGGAAGTGGATTTCTGAGGCACACAGAAGGTGGGATGAATGGAGTATATGAGACCCACAAACCGCATTATCATAGTTCGCGACATTGGGTAAGATTTAATAAAACAAGAGGCACAAATAATTATGAGGGATGTCTCATACATTCAATTCATCTATAGTTACAGTAAAATCTAAGATGTCAGAATTTCTTTGAACAGATCTTTCTTTCTTTCTTTGAACACATTTCTTTTCACTACAAACAACATATACTTGCCCAAAGGAACTCATTGTGGGGTTAAGTGATTTAATCACTCAGAGGCCAGCCAAGGCTCTGAACTACAGTGATTAGGAATGGAAGATTCTACGACAATCATAGTAATTTTATTTCTAAGTGTAAAGAAGTAATTTTTTTAAAAGGTTTTGACAAAAATAAAAATTCTCCAATTACCGGTAGTGTTTAATTGTTTTGTTATCCATTTAGGATGCCCTTGCATATTACTTCTGTCTGTTTCATCAACATAAAATGTGAATTGTGAAAATATTAGTCTGTCCGCCACTCGTAATTGTGTGAAAATAAACAGATGTCTTGAAAGGCCATGTGGAGTTTGTCATTCTCATGATTCAATTTTGCCCTGTCGATTCTGGCGATATAACGTGTTGCGATCAAATTTAAGTTGAGAAGTAAAATGAATTTTAAAAAAAATCTGTGTACACACAACAATTTCGCGGAGAACATAAAAAGTAAGGAAAGAAATGGAGCTGCAGTGCCTACATCCCGATTGTAACAAAAGTAAGAACACTAGTATTCAATACTTATTATCAAAAGAAGATATGTCTATGAGAATCTATTGCCTTGTTATTCGATCGCGTATCTGAGTGCGTCCCGTAGTGAGTCCACTCTACTCAATGCTGGAGTACTGCAAGATTAACGTACAGTTTTATTTATTTATTTTTCTGATGGGCGTAATCATGGAACTTTTGAATCATATCCAACTCAAATCACGAGAACCTACTCTAGGGAAAAGATGGTCCTGTCCTGTGTTTCGAGATTATCCCGCCAGGCAATCCCAAAAGACTTTCGCGGCATTCCACGAAGAGTGAGAGTGTTGCAGAGGCAGTGTCATGGAGGGGGAGGCTGTCTGGCGGGCCAGGGCCGGGAGATTCCTCGTCTGACCCGATGACCAGGAACGGAAGAGTGGGTTGGGCAGACCAACGTTCAGAGTTGGGGTGGGGAGGCGGCGGGCGTGGAGAGATGTTAGCTCATGGCCTTGGGCCATTCGATAATATCTTGCTATATGGTTCGTTCAACTGTACAAACAAATTGGCGGAAAGCCAAACTGGCCAAAGTTGTTCCCAAAGGGAACACGCCAGGTCGCATGGCGCCGTTGCTTCAAACGAAACCTTCTTTCTGCTATTTCAAAGTTGTTCCGGTGTTGAATATTCGCGTTCTTTAGAAACGTCACACCTGGAATTTCTGACCGGCGAAGTTCGTGACTTGAATTCGATGTATGGCGTTTTTGCTCAAGCCCATGTGGCGGTAAGCAAGTGCGAAATTATTTCCCAATCAAATTTGACCAGTCAATCGATTATTTATCTCGAGAACGTTATTTCAATCTTAATTAAGGGACAAAAATATACTTGCACTGACGAATTGTAAAACGACTCGGACGTGGACGTATTTCAAGTTGGCGGGGAAAACGATGGATTGCTAGCAACAGACACTTTGTAATTGACAGCGATACGGAATCTCTGAACTTTTAAATTACTATTTCTCTTTCTTGCCTGGATACAGATTATATAGATCCAGCAATATAACGTGTATTTCATGCGAAATACCATCCTCAATACTTTTTGGTACTATGCGAGTTTTCAAATTCTTTCTCGGAAAAGAAACATTACTCTTCAAGGGAAATTCCAATAAATGTAGTAGGCCCCTATCTATGGAAGAAAGTGCTCCCTGACAAAAAATAATGCGCTCTTCATTAAATTCTATATGTAGAGTAGGCTCTTTTGAAGTATTAGCCTTTCCATTTGTATACTGTTAAAACATTCTGTAAGAAACTATGTATTTTTTAGCCTAGTGAAATGGATGAAACAGATATAGATGATCATGAATCTGAGCCATCTGGTACTTCAGCAGTCCTCAGTTACTGCAAAAAGAAAATCCTTCAGCCATATCTACAGCTTTTGTCAGTGATGGGGCTGCGGCCAGTGCGACAAGAACTCTCAGAGCACTGTAGAATCAGTTCTGTCTTATATTACATCTATTTTCTTTTGTATTAATGCTATTAATTGCTGGCTACATATTACAAGGAATGGCGTGTTTCAGGTAAGCAGTGGGTGTCATAAATGTCAAAATCTCACAATGTGTTCTATTACAAAACTCATCAAGATGTTTATTAAACATTACAGAAGAGATCGAGGTTTTTGTTATAAAGCTTCATATAAAGTTCCTGTAGACACATGTCAAAACATTTGCTATGGAAATGTGACCTTCAGTTACGTTGTTCCTAGTGTTCTCCACTTTACAGCTTATTTGTATGCAGTTTATCTGTTCCGAATAATGGAAAATGAACAACTGCAAAATTTAATGGAAAGGGTATGCTGATACGATGGTTGCAAAAATTTTGTCATTAGACATTAAAAAGTAAGTAAAATGTTTATTCTTTATTTTGATTTCTCCAGGCCTTCTTGATGGCATCAAATAATGCTGATGCAACAGTGCATCAGCGGCATCTGATGAAGAGACTGTGGCTCTTCATTTTGTTAAGCTTATTATGGATTGCTCTCTCTGTAACCTCTCTCAGTGTGATGATGGCCAAAGAAAAGATTGTCTTTGTTTGGTTTGAAGAAAGGTAACGCTTCAAAATTGCTCTTATGTCTATTTCTCAAAAGGTCTAATGATCACCTTCCAAATGTTATATTATAATAGTTATATTTGAAGGATTTTTTTTTTATATATTGTGTATAATCACATGGCAAATTTTTAGAAGGAAATTTGATTAACGTTAATGTTGCTGGACTCCATGTTGTCTTTTGGGCAAAATAAACAGATCATGACATAAATCACAAGGCTCAAGATATGAAATTCAGGTGCCAACCTGGGCGTGAAACTGGTCGGGCACAACTTGAGAGTGATAAAGAATGGTGACAAAGAGAAGATTTAGAGGCGTTCTTTTAGTTGCAAGTCTTTCAAGATTTAAATATTAATTCTCAATTCACTTTCTCCTTTTCACTGAAGAGCAAAAATAATAAAATGTGCAATTTATGTGCAGGCTGAGAAATATTGAGTTCTACGGCAAAACTCCTCCATGTTTATTTATCTTATCCAATTTCATAGCTACAAAATTAATTAGTTTCTAAAAAATTCTTTACAAAATATACCATCAATGTCATTGCTTCCGCGACATTTAAATTAATAAAGTTAAGTTCTCTGGCATTTTATTCTATTGATACTTACATTGGGCGTAACTAGAAAATTTTGCATGGGAGGGGGAGAGGGGATGGAGGCTATTTGTGTTTGAAATGTGAAATAGATTGAAAATTTCATTTTGTCACATTGTATTCATTAAAGAACGTGAGTTGGAATCACTATTTTCACTCAAATTAAAACTCAAAGAAACTGAAAAATTTGTGTAACAATGTTGGTTCTGAACTTTCAATGTGATATTAAAACAAGGTGATGATTATTTCACTCAATTGATTGAGTGATTTAACTGTATTTTTCTCTTCATCAATTTTTCTAATAATGCCTTTTCTCGACCTAACATTGTTTCCATTTATAAAATATTAAATAAATTATTAACTAAAGAGCGTAATACCTATTTCTAACACAAATTTAACAACTGAGCATCAAAGTAGGTTTGGAATGTTGTACATGTTGCATGACAAGAAATAAGTTACTCTTAACCAGACATAAGATATATTGATCCTAACAAGACATAAGATATATTATTTTATAATTTTTCATCAAATAACCTGTTCTAAATGGTAGGTCAATTACAATTCATAATACTTTAACTATGCGCATATGTAATATTGGTCATAACTATAAAAAATATAAATATGTACTGATTAATTTCAAGGAATAAATGCGAGTTAATTATAATTTTAACACAAAAAATAGTGTTTTAGATTGTGTTGCTTGTTTACTGCATTCTAATTTAAAGTTAAATCTTATTACAAATACTTTTGTAAATAGTAGGTTGGAGATATTTCACTTCCATGTAATCTCGCAAACATTTAATTTAAGTTAGTATTAGCAACAACAAATTAAAATTCAAAATGATAAAAACTATTTTAAATAATTATTATCTGCTATAAAAATCTAAATAATACTATGTCTATGTGTAAATCAATTTAATGATTTAAACATTAAAAAAGTACTGTGATAAATATTATTCAGGTAAATAATCGGATTTTTAATTATAAATCTGTTTACTTATTTTAAAAATTTGTTAATTTGTTCCATTTTAATACAAGAGTTTCCACCCCTGTAATGGGATCACAAGACAATTAATAATTATTTACCATAGTTTTGTACCTACAATAGTTTTGTGTAGAATATTTCTGAAACTGGATTATTTTCCGTGATCGTGATCAATAATATTAACCTCTTTAATGTCTATCTTATGTTTTGTTTTATTTAATATTTTGTGAGTTGTGTCTGCAGGAATAGTGCAGGATATTATTTTATGTTACACAATTCATTTCTTTTATTTGGTCCTATGTAATTGACATGCCAGTTTTAACACTTCATTTGTTATACAATGTTCTGTTCCATTATGATAATTTTGTCTTTGTTGTTCTTAATGAAGGTCTTCTTATTGGTAATTTTGTGAACTATTTAATATCAATATTGTAGGTATATTCTTTTTGCAGTACATCTGTTATACTTGTGACGCCAAGTTGCTCTTAAACTAGCCAAACTTTGATTTTGACCAACTTTGACATATTTTTCAACCAAATTACATGGATAGTTATTGGGATGAAATTGGTTCCTATGTTTAGATTTTGAAAATAATATCTGGGTTCAAACAGAGTAATGCTGACATCTAAAGTCATTACTAAGACTCGGAAATCAATCCTGTATCAAAAAGAGAAATATGCTGTAACATTGTAAAATATGCTTCAAAAATAATGAAATATGTTCTAACAATTAACATTTAATGTATTCATGAACAATTACAAAATGTGTCTGATGTCTGCCAGCAGTCTTTTAGTGAGATAAAGATTATATTTCAAGTATCATACTTGAAATATATGTTACATCTTTGGGTGTCAAATCCTACTCTACATCACTCAATTTTGCAATTTGGTCTCCACTTAGAATTGCAGTGATAATTTTTAAAGTAAAATGGAATGATTTCGTCTGTATCATCGTTGAAATATCAATTCCAATGCCACAAATTCTTTGTCAAAGATAAATTATTGTACCATTCATAATTGAACAATCATTTTCAGATTCCAGTGTCGTAATATCATTTAACAAAAGTTCAGACAAATACTACTGCAATGAACAAAAGACATTTAATGATGTCTCATGAGTAGTGTTTACTGCCACATTTATGAAGTATATTTTTTTGGTTTTAGGAGACAAATATGCATATTAATTGAAATTCCAAGAGAAATATGCCACATTAAGAACAAGAAAGCAACAAAATATGAATAACCATAAAACATATTGAAAATATGATGCATTAACAAAAAATGCACTAAATATGCTCTAATATTCAATATAAAATCATAGTATATCTGTTCGTTTTTTGAGGACCTTTGATGATTAGCATATTATAAAGCTCATAGTTAAAATATGATTTTTCATCAACTTCCAGGCCTTAGGCGTTACTCTCAATTGCTTATCTAGAAAGGATTATTTATAGTTTGGTTGATTTTGGTCATTTGGAGCTATCACGATCATTATAGTGACTGTCAAAAAAACATGGGGCCTTACCGAGACAATTCAAAATATGTCACTTTACTGCAACTAGACATTATGTAGTTGCAAAAGTTAAAATTGTTATAGCTTTAAGGATTCCTTTTGAAATATAATATGGTTTCCATAAAGTAATTAGTGAACAAAATAATAATGTAGCAACATTATTGCCTTTTTTCAAATATTTGCAGAAATAGCACTGTTCTTAAATTGTAATCAGTAATGTTTTATTTGACAGCTCTGTAGCGTGGACAACAGTTCTGAAAGTACTGCTTATGATTGGGACTACATGGCATGACTTAGTTAATGTGACAATTATCACCAGTTACTTTTTACAAGCTCAGCTTCTCATCTCATATCTTCACACTCTGAAATTGAAGTTGCTTGAAAATTCTATTCCAAGCTTGGATTGGTTACGAGTAAGAATATTTTTTTATTGCTGTAATCATTTTCAAAATTGTGTTGTCCTGTGGTCTTTGTGAGATGTCATATTGTTGATTTATATCTTCGTCAAAGGTAGTCTCCAAGAAAGTGGTCTTTATCTCAGACAGCCTTTTGCTGAATAAAGTAACTTCTAAACAAGGCCAAAGATATCTCATGACCATTAGCTGTGGTGTTTCATACATAGCTTACCAAAGGTACTTGGGAATATCCTCACATATAAGTTATTTTAAATTTATTATGAAATACAATGTCTTTATATTGAAGATTTTGAATGAATGAAACACAATAAACTCTTTTTTTTTTGTATATCTGCATTATAAACAATTGTTTCTGATGCAAGAAACCGTTCATAGAAGGGCATTTAAGGGCACAGTCTATCCTCTGCCCTCGTCCTCCCTGCCTCTTCATCACCTCATCATCCGTCCTCACTGCCTGCTGCCTTGCCTGTCCTCATCACTGTCCTCACCATCCTCCCTGCCTGAGATCCCTGCGTTATGTCATAATACCAACATCTTATGTTGCCAACTGCGAATCCGCTTTTGAAATTAGTTTAAAATAGGTTTTATTATTGCACTATTTTACGTTTTGCTGTTATAATGTTTTTTAATTTCACTATTTTATAGTAATATTGTACTTCTTTATTGTTTTGGTTTTCTTATTGTATAAAGGATAAGTTTCATGTGAAGACCATGGGCAAATAACGTTCTACATCATGCAACAGTCATTCCGAGATATTTTAACTTTTACCTTTAAAACAAACTTAATGTTTTGCAAAACATATAAAAATATAATACTAAGTGGAAAATGTGGTTCATTCAATACTTTCTGGAATGGAAATAACTTGTTATGAAAAAAAAAGTACTAACCACAGAGGCGGCTTGTGCTAAGGTTAAAATTCAAACAAGGCTCAGAATAATCCAATACAAAGTATCACATCAGTTTAAAATCATTTCTAATAATCTTACGAAAGTTAATGTGCAAGATAAAAAAAAATCATTTTATATTTAATACATTTGTAATTGTTACTTAATATGTTTCAGTTAAATGAAAGGTGCAAATTTCTTTTGTTTCCAGGAAATTGGTACCTTTCAAAAATTATTGGAATATTTAAATGATGAATTTGCCCCAAGTGTTTGTCTTTTTGCTATTGTGAATATAACACGAGCTACATCAGGCATAATTGGCTGCTAAATGCAGATACAATAGACACAATAACGTTACATATTTCCGGAATAAGTATATTAAACGTTTTGTTGTGGGTATGTTTAAGTATAGCCCCTTTTATTCAAGTAAGTATCAATTTTTTTAACTTAATTTATTTTTTAATTATTGATGTGTGATTGAATTTCCAGGCATCTCTCGCTTAATACCCTTTCCTCTAATACATTTTATTTGAATAGTCATAAAGTTTGATTGCAATGATTCAGTAAATTGAAATGTTTCTTTGTAGGTAACTAATAATTCTTTTACTTGCACGTAATTTTCCCAATTTTTGTCAAAGAAACGGCTATTGTTGTATAGGAGGGTTGGGTAGGAAAGGAAAATGGTAATAAGGTTGAAAAAAAGTATTTGGGATCAGAATCATCATTTAAAATATTTTATATCATTGTACATGGGAGTAGTTTTCCCTATCTTTTTAATTTCAAAAATGCTCTTGATGACTGGTACATAGCTCAGTTATTATTTAAATGTGTTCATGATTTTGTTGATACACGAATTGTACGAATAAATTTAGAATGTAGTTGACATTTGGGTGTGGAGGGGGCGGCATTGCCGCATACTGCGCGCTCTACCATGTGCTCTCAACAATAACTAGGCAAGAAGAAGGAATGTTGAGAAACTCGTAACAAGTTTATTCGTAACATTTGTTACATTGTTCGTGACATTTGTTTGCTCGTAATATTTAGTTTAGATGACACACTGTACAAATGCTGAAGCTTCTGATTCGCTGTTCCCTAGGTTCCGTTGCTGGTGTCATCACGTGACCACAAAATGTCAACTACATTCTAATTTTATTCGGACCTCAAATAAATCTAAAATTAAACTTACGATTAGCTTTGCACTTGCGGTTGACGAAACCAAGTGATCAAGTAATTAGGGTATATTTATATTAAGATAATTTGGAATGGGTGCTTATTTTTGTGTCTTGTGGGGAAACTAGGGTTTCTGCCTAGATTTCATATTGTTAGATTCGGTATATTTGTGCATAGGCTAGAGCATGGTGGAAATGGCCATGGTGTTATTTCCATCATAGGCTGGAGTAGAAATGGATTTGGTTTGTGATTTGCTGGTTTATGAGTTTCAAATTTAATTTTTTGTTAAGCTGCTTATTTGGTATAAACCACGGTGAATTTGTAATTGTACTTAGGAATGGATTGGCAATTGTTTGGATTTTATTTTGATTGGTTTTTGTCTGCATTTAAATTGGAGCGGTAGACCCTCGCCCATGCACCATCCACGACGTGTGCACGGCTGGTGATCGGACATTTTCTCGCCTGTGCATCCTTCCTTCGCTCAGAAGTTGCCCCAATCGTATTCTTAGATGCAGTCAGCAATGACAAACAATTCCACTTTAATAAGCATACATTTTTTTTATACACAATACAAACAAAATGAATACATTTTTTTACTGCGCTATTAACCATTTTCACTTCTTGCATTTTCTAGGAAGGGGATGTTCTCGCAAGCGATTCGTATTTGTTTAGAAGGGGTTAAAGGGCTTACTGGTGTGTTCAGGGGAAGAGGGGGTATTTGAAATACTCAAAATTTGCATACTTTATGTTTCATAATTTATGTACAGCCCCTTAATGTTATTGGAGTGGGTGGTGTATATTGTCTGAGTGCGAATATTTTATCTGGAGATTTCTTGGGTTTAGTTATATTTTTGATTTGGCTGCCTAGCTTTCTGTAATATGCATGTCCTGTATTTGATTTTATTTTTGATTGCTATGAACGATGTTCCTAACTCTATCATTGTTTTCTGTTCTGCCTGATATGTATATTGTGTACTTTGTGATGTTTCACTCTTTCATCTGGCAAGATCCTTAATCCACCTATTAATTATTTATTGTTTCGTATAGACCTTGTACTCAAAATTAATTCTTTTATTTCAGGCAGCACGATTAACAAGTGTTTGTAAAATATTTCGTCATCTAGGCCACGAAGTTCGAGGTCGGCCTTTTGTGTACGTTGATACACCAGGTGACACTTTGGATACCATTCTTCTCTACACTTCGTCTTTGCGAATGACTGCAAAACTATATGAAATACCAATATCTGGCCGATGCATCTGTCTTGGTTTGACTGTGTGTACTGTTATTCTTTTGACATTAGGGCAATCTCATTTTTTCTGAAAGTTGTGGAAAATAAAATTTTAAGGTTTTGCAACAGGCGTAACTTGAGGCCAATATTTTGGAGGAGGTGAGGATATGCCAAAAATGTCATTAAATTGAATTATTGTATGATATGAAAGAATTGTTTCAGATTTGTATATTATTATTATTATTATTGTTTTTATTGTTATTATTGTTATTTATTACTTACTAAGTCGGCCACGTATTTATCTGTGACACTTGTCTCGAAGCGTCGCCCGCCCCGCACTTCTTCCTATCCGACCTGCCGTGGCCGTCCTTCACACACGCGCACGCCACACGCAGATATAGTAGTAGTAGTATTAGCGAGGTTCTTTACAGATGACGCCGCTTCTCGCATCCTAGTCGCCAAGTCCTTCGATCTTCCCAATCTTCCTCTTGAAGATCTCGTTCTTTCATTGCCTTTTCTATTTCCTTTTCCCATGTTTTTCTCGGTCCGCCACGTTTCCTGTTTCTTTGAGGTAACCATTTCAAAATTTTCTTAGGCCACCGACTTTCCGTCATCCTTTGGATATGACAATATATAAAGACAAATTGATAAGAATGTCGAAGAAAATGCTAGAAAACCATGGTGGAAAGATCTTTCCACCATGCTAGAAAAACGAATCGAAGTTTCAGTGCATTGAAATTCTGATTGGTTCAGGCGAAATTTACGTTCCAGCTTACGATCGTCATTGTGAATGTTTGTTTTTTGACATGTAAATTTTGCGGCTAAGTTTACAGCATTATGGTACGATTAAGTTTGCATTGTGAATGGGGCCTAAGCACTGAAGTGTAGATGTCGTTGGGGAAGTGCTGTGGCGGGTCCCGATTTTCCGACCGCTGGAGGGGTCATTTCTGCGCGGGGTGAGCGGCAGGGTATGCCTGCGATTTTCGTAACTTTGTCCCTGACAGAAACCAGCGTTTCACGGTTTCATCCAATCGAGAGCTTGAACGTCACTATAGAGATGTCACTGTCGTGAAATATATAATTAAGAAATGCGCACAAGTGTGCATGGAGTTTACAGTGTCGTGAAATATAAGCTCCTGATTGGATGGCAGCGAAACAGCTGATTCCTGTCAGGGACAAAAGTTACGAAAATCGCAGTATAGAAGGGGATGGCCTTCACTGCCACCGCACGTCATGTGACATAATCGCAACTGTTCCAAGAACATTGGAACTGCTATGGTCCGATTAAAATAAGTTGGTAATTGACAGTTGCGATTGGAAAAGAGCGACGTTGACAGTGTGCGTACCACTGAGCACTTGCTCTCGGGACCCGAAAATAAACATTTGAAATAATTACTTATTAAAATAACCAAATCGCACACTCATATTGTATAAAGCTACCAGTGGCGTAGCGTCAGGGGACGCTGAGATGCTGAGCATCCCCGTATATAAGAACCTTAAATACTGTATTGATAATCTTACAAGTGGTCTGTTGAGCGAAACACGTTTTGTATTAATTTAAAATTGATTTCGTATGATTGAATTCGGCGGGCTGTTGAAGCTGGCCTCTGATTGGTTGGAAGCTAAAATACTTCAGCGTCTGCCGCCAGATTGCGACGAGCAATGACGCATGCGCAGATGGCGAGGTCCCCCTCTCCCCTCTTCACCCCTGGCCCTGAGAAACCCGACTGCTTTACGCTAGCGTCTACTGCGGAAAGAAGCTCGTTTGTGCACGAGAGCGCAGCACACTTCAGGCGTTCAGTAAATTATCTTTCTCTCTCTCACTCGGGAGTCCCCGCTTGGTCATGGGTACAAACTGTAGAAATAGTGCCTGACTACTATTTCTTAATTAATATCCAAGAAATTGTATTATCTCTTAAATAGATTACATATTATTTAAGTCTGCAATGTATAAATTAACAAATGGTCTTATTGTCATTCGCGTATAAGAATTAAAGCTGAGCCATTGTATAATTTGCTTTCAAGACATCGGCAGCTCTGACTGCTGTGAGGATTTTGTGGGAAGCGCCTACACCGTCGTAAGCAATCGAGATCGTGGAAGTAGTCCCAGTGTATCTGCCTTGTGTTGCGTTCGCCTGTTAGACGAAGTAGTTGATAGTGACATTTTGTGTGTTATTGTTGAGCATCCCCCAACGTGTGAGTCACGCTACGCCACTGAAAGCTACTGCTTCAGAAGCACAACTGTCAATCACCAACTTATTTTAATCGGACCATAGTTCGCTTGCGGTAGAGCCCGGGTGTTAACTGTGAAAACCATTGGTTTCTCGCCATGGGAAAGAGAGTTAACTAATACTGCCACACACAGCGAGCGTCGCGAAATCATTGCCCGTGTGATTGCAAAATGCGATAAAAAGAAATGTCTACATTTGCCTTTCATGAAAGCAAGTGAAAGAACCTCCGAATACACAGAAGTTGGACTCACCACCATCAAAGCCATTCGGAAAGAAAATAAGAAGAGGAATGAGAATAGTCCAAATCGGAAGTTGAAGTCTCCTGGTAAGCAGAGGAGAGTGTCGCGTGGCAACTCTGTCCATGTAGATAGTTTTGATCAGTGTCATAAGAAATACGATATTGGATTTCCACATGAAAGGTAAGGTTGTGCCGACTGTGCAAAAGCTTCCTATTAACGGCAAAATTTTCCTTCGGGCCCAAAATATTTATTCCGGGTTATGAAAGCAATGGGTTTTAAATGGATAAAATGCCAATCCAAGTGACGGCTGCAGATAGAGACTGGACGGATCGAGGTTCATTGTTCATTTGAGACAATTTAGAGAAGAGAACCGAGATATCATTTATGTGAATGAGACATAGGTTGATAAAACCCTTAAATTTCAAAGTGCTGGCAGGGTGATGACGATTGGGTGTCCAAGTGATGGGAAACGCAACAAGTAAACATTATTGTTCATGTAGGTGAAAAAATAGTACTCTTTTTTGGACACCTGTCTAATTTTTCGAACTGGTAGTACTGTGGGGGACTACTGCGGCCAAATGAATGGCATTAATTTTTGAAGAATGGGTGCGTAAAACCATCTGCCAGAGAGTGCTGTTGTTGACCTTGTCAATGCTCCACACCACAATATGGAACTCGGCAAGGCACCGTCCTCGTACGCAAGAAAGGCTGGCATGGTGGCATGGCTTCAAAGAAAGGGAGTGCATTGTGAAGAAGTATGCTTAAGAGATTTGTGCCGTTTAATTGCACCTCCCGAACCACGGGCTAAGCAGTTCAAGATTGATGAGTCGTTAGCAGCACACAGACTTACAGTTGTGCGCCTTCCTCCCTACATGTGTGAGATGAACCCAATTGAACTTGCTTGGGCGAAAGTAAAGAGAATGTTTAGGGAGCGAAGTGTAACGGATGATATGCCAGTTACCAAGTTGCAAGAAAACATTGAAACTGCAGTGCAAGAAGTCACAGTGCAGGACTGGAAAGGATTTTGCAGCCATGTGGAAAAAATAGAAAGTGACTATTGGAAGAAAGTTGGAATTATGCCGGACATCATTGACGAAATAATTGTTAATTTGGATTCCGACAATGACTCCGATCATCGGAGAGTATGAATAATCATGCAAGAAAAACGTCCGTGATCGTTGTATAAAAAATTAAGTGTTTTTTTCTGTGGCTAGTAGTATTACGTCAGTATTCTCTCACCCCTTCCTTTTCTAGAAAGAGGCCTACGTCTCTTCGGCACCGCGGTCGGACAACTCAGAGATAATTGTGTTATTTTTTGTGTAGTATTACGTGTAACTAAAGTCAAGTTGAAACTGTAATGTCAGAAATGAATCCAAATTCCAATGGAAAAACTAGGGTATTATCAGGCGCGGATCCACGGGGAGGGAAATGAGGGAAAATTCCCCCCCCCCTAAAATTTTCAGTAACTATTAATTTTAACTTGTCACAAAACTTTCAAGTAAAAATATTTTCGGATAATCATTAAAACGAATAAAATAGTATCGCAGCGTGAGCTGAGTGTAGCCTGCCACAGTTTACAAAATCTGTGAAATGACACATTCGACCCAAATTTATTGAATTTCCGCTCCCAAAAATTATCTCTGGATCCGCCCCTGGTATTATAGAGATGTCCAGAACACGTGACTCTTTGTAGTTCGGAGGGCAGCATCGTCGCCGCTGAGTGGTAAGGCGGCTTTTTGGTGCCCTACTGTTCCCCAAAATCAGGAATGTTAGATGAAAGCACCCTCGGAACAAAGAGGACAAAAGTATATTTCTGCTTTGGAGCAAAAAAAGTTGGTTATTTCAAGTCAAGAGTAGGTTACAGATTCCGCCCATCTTCGTAATTCGCAATTCACACTAAACGTTTCCTGTCATACTCGTATGTTTCACGTCAAAAAGGTATGTAGGTTTTCCACTTTTTTTTGCAGGAATATAAACAACCCACTAAAAGACATAGCTCCCAGTAAATAAGCTGCCATTTACTTGCATTGCATGAACAAACACAACATGGTATGTATGAGTCACAAACGTTTTTGGCAAGATTTATATTTTTAAATAACCATATATTTATTACAATTAATACATTGAAAAAATAATAGTTAAATCATATTAAATTCAGGTTAAATTAGTGTTGAAAGTTCCTCCACTCCGTGAAAAATTACGAACATTTTTTTATGTTCTGGATTTTTTTAATATTCACACTATGAACAATCTGGATTTTTCCCCAAAGATTATTAAAGTTTAATGTAGGTAATATTTCTTTCGATGATAATAATTAATACAAATTTCTAAAATAAATATATAAAAAGCGGACAGTTTTATAAAATATATGGAAGGGTTAACTTCTACCCCAATAGCACAGGAGCGTGAAATTCGTTGGCGCTTTTCGTAACCGATGAAAGGGCACGTGGAACCAAATGTTTCACTTCATTACAAGGCAGCACCTTAGCATCAGCCTATGTCATGATAATATTTACTTCGAACCGTTTTTAAAAAGACACGGTAGCGACGTGACGTATGTTGATAAAATAGTGCTTTTTAAATCCAATTTGTCGACAAAATTTGCAGCGAGAACCTAAATAAACCGAAAGAAAGCAAATATTGTAAATAACAACTGATACGACACACACGTCGGCAACCGCAAAATACAGCCAAAAACTTACTAATTCTCTAGGAATCATGCGCACAGCGGTAGTTGCCACAACACTTTCCCGATGTGACGTCATTCTGGATATCTATATGAGGCCTCATATAGGAGGCCTCATTGTGCTCCTTTAATGCACCAAATAGTTTTTGATAATAAAAAATGCATAATAAATTAACATAGTCCGTGTACACGTCCGCGCGTCGTTATTGGTCGAAAAAAGCTAAAATAAGTTCCTTCATTGACCGCGTAATGTCTCTGAAGCTAAGTGAGTCCGACTAATTGCCCAAGTTTTCTCGACAAATTCCCGATGTGCCTCCAACATACAGGAGACATGTTTGTGCTCTATGGCTTCCAACAAACATCGGAGTTGACTCGCCATACATTGACAAAACTGGTGAGTGCTCTAATTTGCAGCAGGTTACGTAACATTACGTCACACGGTGTGAAATTTTGGTAACACGTGTTTTTATGAACTATACTTTGGTTTTTATTTCTTGGCGCGTGAGGCCTGTTTTCACAATGGAATATCTCATGGCATTTCGCGTCATTCTCAATTGTGCCGCTAGATTCGCATGATCGCGAGCCGTGTCGAGCAGTGCTGGCGATCATGCGAAATCTAGTGGCACGACCGAGAACGACGCGAAAAGCAGTGAGATTTCATTATGAATACAGGCTCTCACGCGCCAAAAAAATAAAAAATCAAGTATAAGTGCTTTGTACTAGTCTTGACTAGTACTTTGCTTGCAATGGTTATGCAAAAATTTGCTTGCAAATATATTTATTATTATTATTTTACTTTTTGTTTCATCACGTAATATTCATTTAATTCTTGTCAGTGATAAAATAATTTATCAGTGACTATATATGTTCTTGAGATGTTTTATTTTGACTTTAAAATTATATCATATATTAAATTGTGTGCACAGTCTTTGTCATCTACAATCTAATTTGATAGAATCATTAGAATCAATAATATTTTTTGAGGATAAATGAAGTGAAATTAAACAATGATAAAACTTTATAAATCAATTTCAAGTTTCTTCATGGTTACTTACATCAAAACATTAAAGTGGAAGTAGGACTATGAACATGGGAAACAAATTGTCATATGTTTTTAAGGAATATTCATAGATCAAGAACCTAACTTATAACAACACGTTGATACACATTGTAATTATATAACTAACATCACTAACAAAGATCCGATTCTGCATTGCCTGAATTTTTTTTTCTATCTCCTTGTTACCATAAAATCAGCTGGTATAAATTCTTCAAAATATTTCTTAAACGTCACCTTATTCATGTAGATCCATACACTGGCGGAGCCTTTCTTTAACTTTTCTGTAGTTATTGACCACGACACTACTGCAAACTGACTACTTATTGTACCTGACATTCGTTCATAAGCAATGTACAATTAGTAATGTAGTAAATGATGTAAATTATATTTCAGGATATTGTAAGCACTACATTACTTTTGAACATTTAATGTATTCAAGTTATTGTAAGTTAATTAAATTACTTCTGAGAGATAATGAAATTACTCACATCTATTGTAATTTTATTAATACAATTGCTACCTACTACTAGTTATTATGTAATGAATTGTTAAAGTTATTTTTAAGGTTGTTACTGAGACTTTTTGCATATTTTAAAATAATGTAATTATTTTAAAGTGTATTGTAAGCACTTACATGCATTAATAATTATGTAATTTATCAAGTAAACTATTTAAATTATTGCTGTATGTTTATGTAATTGAATTTAATTCTTGTTGTAATTCAATGTATATTGTAATCATTTTTACATATATTTTTAACATATAATTTATCAAGTTACTGTGAACTAATTAAATTATTACTGTAACTTAATGTAGTTCTAAAAAATATAATTCTTATTGTAATTTATATTAATTGCTAAACTGCTTTTGCTTGATACTTTTGTAAGTCTTTGAGCATAAAATTATTATTATTATTATTATTATTATTATTATTATTATTATAAATTAAGTTTAAACTTAAAGAAAAAATATTTGCTAAAACATTATATACAGGCATAATGTTAAGATTTGTAATAATGCGCACAAATATTTATGATTTGACCACTTGAAATATGTGAGGTGCTGACAGAACCCAGAAATAATGATATCAGTGAAGTCCTTCATGGATTTACTTTTATGTAATCATTATTCAATAAAACTGGAAATTCAGGTAGATCATGAATTCCTTGTTCTATAGTCAATCATACATTTTGTTAATTATATCATCCCCCTACTCAAGGCTGAGGTGTGATTTCTTGTTAATTGATAGTATATAAATTAATACACAGGACACAATTCCAGCCTTTAATGTTTTTTCATGATGATTATATGGCTTGTATACAATATTTTTTGGTTGATTATTTGGCAATTTTGAATGATTACGCTGCCTTAAACATACGTCAATAATATTTCCACCAACAGAGAGCTTTTGGAGAAAAAAACCATTTTTGTCTCTTGAATTTGTTATTAAGTGCATTTCTTTGCATATAAGGTATTTATTGCCTCGTTACTGCCAATTTATTTAACTTTGCCCCTGCGTTGTATCAGCTATTGACTGTTTTATCCAATCGTGTTGTTATATGTCGCTACGGGTGACCTTTTTGGTGACGTTCAAGCTTCCGATTGGATAAACCGTCAACACCTGAATCTGTCAGGGGGCAGAGTTGAAGAAATCGCACTACATATCAAGAGAAGTCTCACTAGATAGACGTGCCCGTCGCTGGTTCAAGTGATGTCACAATTGGTCACAATTCCGAACTTACTGCAAATTAAAATTATGCGCTCTATGATGCTGATGATACACTTTGAGCAACTTTGAGGGATAATTTCTGTGTGTGGTGTGTATAGTATCGGATAGAAATGGTAAAATATGCACAGACGTGAAATTTGGAAGATACCGCAAAGTATTAAATGTAATTTGTAGGGTGTGTTAATGAGAGGTTTCTTTTGGAAAGTATTCGTGTTAAAATTGAATTGTGATATTCTGAGATTGCATCTTGACAAGAAAAGGTAACACTACAATAATTTATAATTTTCTTTAGTTTTGTTTTGTATAAAATTGACCTGGTTAGAAACAATAAATGAATTTTAGTGAATGTGAAGCTAGTTATAAGGAACAGTTGTGTACATTAAGTCAGTACGAGGTCTGTTGATAATAATATTACCCATTTTTTTAATGAATGTTTCCTTTCAATGTTTAGACAGTCAGTTTTGAAATTTGCTTTATTTTCTTTGTACATGTTTCGGATTTCTAATTTGATTCCATCATCGGGTACAGGTAAATAAAATTGGCAGCTATAATAAATTCAACGTATATACAAAATGTTAATGTACATGAATGAAAGACATAAAACAGAAACATCAGATTTGGAAGCTTACCTTTTATTTAAATATAGAAAATATTAAAAATTTGTACTGATATAAGAAAAGAATATGCGTGATTAATAGATTTCAGATCTTTAGGTCCTAAAAAAAATGGTTTAGGTGCCTAAAAAGGTCCTAAAAAGTAGGGAAATAGGTCTTTAATAGGCATAATAAATAAATAAATTTTATGCATCACGCCATGCAAACAACGGTGATTTGTTAAACACAATGTTATATTTCAAACCACAGTTACAGTGTGATAGATAAGATAATATTGTAATTGAACATTCTTATTTTTTACATAACAAGTTATCATTTCAGTTTTTTCCATAATTTTGTCCACCATAAAAAAATAAGCAGCATTTTCAGATGATGTGCGGTAAGTTTGTCTTTTGTCGGTGAGAATTGATCTTAAATGTTGAGAAAGATCTCTCAATGTCTGCAGTAGTGATTGGAACATATTTAAAAAGAGTAACCATATGTGGATTAAATCCTGTAGAGAGAACTGCCTCATGTCCGCTTAAAATGCCTGATACTTGTTTCAGAACCATGTATAGAGGATTTTGGCGAGCACCATTTGTAGTTGTTTTGAAAACAATTTCCCAACCTCACCAATAGCTTTCTTTAACTGACTTTATGCTTTTGTGGTTGTAATTGCTCTACAGTATCTGCCAAAAGGGAAATTAGCGTGAATATATTACAGATCCTGCATCAAACCTTTCTCTCATAGGACATTCTTGGCAACCTTAATACACTGCGATTCTTCTTCTGAAAAGCTATGTACACCCTATTCAACACTGTCAATATTCTCACTACTATAATACTTCACAGCCTGCGGTCACGTGCCCCATCTTGTCAAAATAGGCGCTGGTAGCAAATGGATAGATTGGGACATCTTACTTTGTAAGCTGCAATTGTAGAACTTGACTTTAAAAATTATTTCTTTAGGGAGGACATTAAATCATTGATTTTGGGGATCTGGTTTTGAACCTCCTCTCCTACCGGTGAAGTGCATGAGCCAGACAAGTAATGTGAGTTAAATTCTAGAAAAATACTTTAACCAGACATGGATCAGTTGTTGTTTGTAATTGTAATTTCTTGAAATTGTATTCCTTTGCCAAGGTTCCGATTTCGCATGCGGCACCTAAGATATAACTAATTGCTGTATTTATTGTTGCACTAAGCTTAAACGACACTATGCTGCATTTCATCAAACAGAAATCAAATAAGTATCCAATAAATGAAAGGTTTTTTGTTGAATAAATAATTATTTATTGAATACAACAGTGTAATGAATAAATTGATTGGAAATTTTAAAAAAGGCATTTATAGGCACCAAACGGCAGAAATAGGCATTTATGTTGAAATAGGTGCCTATAGGCACTATCAAAGTTGGTTAATACCTTTGTAGGTCAATATTATGTGTTAATTATCTACGTTAGGCTCAATAGGCTGTAAAGGAAACACAGGTAAAAACCTAAAGATCCGAAGTCTAGTGATTAACATACAATTTTTATTTGTATTTTAAATTAATTTTTTATCTAATGTATACAATTTTATTCAGTGCTAAGGTGTAAACTGCGTTATCCTGGTACCAAATATTACAAAATTATCAGTTTTAAACAAGAATTTGAATGGGTCAGCAAGGTAGTTGACCAGGAGAAGAGTTATTGGATATTTCCATTCTGTGAATTATATTATCATATGCTTTATTGAAATTGTTGCATTTATGGTATGAATTCATTGCATTATTCAATTTATATTCAGGGTTTTCGAAACTCTTGGAATTTTTTAGATCTGTTATCAAGTACATAATCATTTTTAAAATCTAAATTGCATCCAGTATTTATTCTCTGGTTCATTACTGAATTTTGTATGTTCCTTAATTCTAATAGGTAACTTATGTTTAGTTTGACCAATGTAACTTTTGTTGCAGTTTTGAAAAGTTACTTGTAAACTATATTTTCTTTTTCATCGTATAGTATTTTACCTTTAACAGTTTGATTACATTGATTTTATTTTCCTAAAATATTATTTCTAAAATTAAAATTATCTTTAAATTTTCTCAGAGCAAATTTTTTGGAATCTGTTGCTTATTTTCGGAACATAAGGTACTATTATATTCAGCTTATCAATTATTTCTATGTATTTAAAGATGGAATATTTTATCAACAAGTCCATAAGTTACATCAATTTTCATTGAAGTTGGGTGCTCAGATTTGAAATTCAAAATGCAACCTGAAGCCATAGGTGTTTATACCAATCTGTTGTAAATAAGTTGGCTATTAGAATTAAGGAATATTTCAATAACATTAGGGAACCAAACGGTATGCAAAATTCAGTAACAATCCAGAGAATAAATACTGGACACAATTTAGACTTTAAAAATGTTACATTCTTGATACCAAATGTAAAAAATTTCCAAGAATTGTTTCGGAAACACTGAATATTAAATTGAATAATGCAATGAATTCACACCATTAATGCAACAATTTCACTAATGCATATGATAATATAATTCATAGAATTGGAAATATCCATCTTATATATCATATAATCTTATATATGTTTCCGGTTTTTTGTCTTTCATTCATTTACATTAACATTTTGTATATATGTTGAATTTATTATAGCTGCCAATTGTATTTATCTGTACCTAATGATGAAATCAAATTAAAGCTCCAAAACATTGTACAAAGAAAATAAAGCAATTTCAAAACTGATTGTCTAAAAATTGAAAGGAAACATTTATTAAAAATATATGTATGTAATACAGGCAATCATTAAGTAATAAATAATATTACCTGTTTGTAGTCATGATTACAAATTTATATTTGATCTTCCAACTCCATAGTTTCCTCTCATTCTTTCAGCTCCTTCTTTGATATATTTCGTTATCCACAGTGTGTGAATATTTTTTTTGTCTTACGACGTTATGTTCTAAAGGCCAACATTTAATTCATTCATGTCAGGTTGGAAATTTACGAGTCTTATGTTCTGAAAAATATTCATTAGCTTTGTATTTTCTTTTCTTGACCTGATATTTCTTATTAATCAGTTCGCGTCACCCATGTATGAACCAGGCATATGTTAATGCACAGACCCAGGCCCGGTAAAAAATTACTTAGTACTAAATTTTTCAAAAAAATGTATAAAAAAGGGATGTATGTTTAAATGGATTAACCTATATACGCAAAAAATTGGCATAATGGAATGATGTGTCAAGCGTCATTGGATAATATATATGGAATGTCACCCAGTGATGAGAAGTTTAAGTTTTTTATAAACAAAACTTGTCTTTAATTGGGGGGAGGGTAAATCAGTGAAAGTAGGAATAGGGGGGGCCCCAAATTAACGCAGGCCCAAAGGCCCCCAATGCTGATAAAATAGCCCTGGTATGAACTACATGTTTCTCTCAATATTTTGTAAAAATTCTATTTTCAGAAGTATTTTTAATTCTAGCCTTGTAAAGTGATGTTGAATTTCATGCCTTGAGGAATGTTATAGTAAAAACTTGTAATGAAGTTTGAAAAGTTTTCTTTTGAAACTACCTGACATAAACTTTCAACATTTTCTCTAAATACAAAAGGGGAAGTAATTTTTCAATTGACATGAAGCTTTATTTTTGACACATCTCACTTTTAAATTATAAATGTTATTGTTTTCCATATAGTACTTAACATCTTTTGGTTCTAAAGTATTGAACTCTTTAAAAAAATAAATCTTTTTTCCAGTCATAATGGTGTGTGAAAAGTGTGAAAAGAAACTTGGTACGTGTGATAACTCCAGATCCTTGGAAGTCTGGTGCACGGAACACTGTTGAAAGTGGAGGAAGGAAAGTGGGATGAGAACAAAGCTATTTCAGGTAATAAAGCCAGATTCAATCCGTATACAGCAAAATTTGCTTCGTGCCGTATCTGCCGCCAAACTGTACATCAAGTAGGTTCACATTATTGCCAAGCTTGTGCATATAAAAAAGGTATTTGTGCAATGTGTGGAAAAAAAGTATTGGAAATGAAGAATTACAAACAATCATCTGCTTGAAATATTGTAAATGTGACTATTTAATGCTTAGTTATAATATTTTTGTACAGAAGATCAGTGTGATGGAAGGTTGTAATGATAATTGTAAAGTTTCTCTTCATGTATTTTTTTATTGTTAATTTCAATTTATACATTTTTGCTGTAAAAGTCATAGAAAAATAGAGATGTTATTTGAGTAATTTCTTCCTTTTGTTTTGTCCCTTTGCATCCTTTCCCATTTTTGATTGTACATTAAAAAAAGATTGTTAATAGAATGGAATGGCAAAGCAGTCTTAACATTTTTAGTAGGTTTCCCGTTGCCAGGTAGCAGAATCAAACGAGAAATACTTTGCTTTTTCATATTAAATCTCAATATGATTACATAGTTGTTGATGAATAATGTATATAATTGCAATGGAAGGAGTTTTAAGGTCTATGTACACCCTGGAGTTCGGTCTTAAAGAATATGAAACAGTTCTATTAATATAGAATTCAGTACATTTCTTATAATTACACATTGTTTTATGAAAATATTAAAACCTGAAAAAATAGTACGTATAATGTACTGAAGATATTGTTCCTATGTACAAAATATTTGAATATTTCTAATGGTGTTGATCATTTGATTTATGAAATATTTCAGTATTGTTATAAGAATAAGATGTAAAACTATTCTTGCTTAAACAAACCTTAATTCAATAAAATATTTTATTTTCTTTAACAGTCCACTCTGAAACTTACTTTTGAAATCATTTAAACCAGAATTATCTTTTATCTGGAATGACTTGATAGAAGAATTGCGTTTGCTGATAGCAGTTTCTAGCAACATTTAGGAATGTTATAGAATATTTCACTAAGAATGTGAGGAGAATACAAGAGTGAAACAATTATTTTGCTAAATGATTGTGGTAATGAGTGTTCTTGACTTACCACACTACAAGAGAAATGAAAGATAATTTTCTTACATCAAGTATAATTAACCTTGAGCAACAATAATTCATGTTTCAAAGAATGCATTAGTTGTTGTTTTTCTCCCTTTGTGTTGGTGCATTCGTTGATAATAAAATGAATGTTAATGACTGCATCATTCTTTCAATCTATAAAACCCGATGTTTCTTAAATGGCACTTGCAATCTGTAGCAAACGTTGTTGACTTGCAGTACAATATGAAATGCCAGATTATATCTAATGATTAAATATTTACAGATCTGAATCCAGGCTATATTGCCAGTGAAATTCTAATCAATTCTACTGCATTCGTTGATTGTAAATAACTCTCTGAAGAATGCAATGTTAATAAAGTATAAACTTATATGAGCTAGCAATGGAAGTCTACACATACAAATATGTATACATAACATATCTATTAACATTAAGTTCTATAATTTCCATTGGCTGTTCCTCAATATCACAAGGGTGAAAATATTCAAACTTGAACCTCAAGAACAACATTTGTGGCACAATGTAGTTACAAGAATTGTTTTAAAAAACGATTGCACCATTGTTCAACCAAGTTTCTTGTCAGGCAACTTTTGCTGCTATACATACATTTAGCACCTACATTTTGTTTAAAACCTTATTCCTGCAGAATCTACCGCAACGATTTGAAGTACCTGAAGTATGACAATGTACTTGCATCATGTATTTTGAGAAGGACTAGTATAACAGTACTCTCTTAAACATACCTTCAGGTTCAATCAATGTCATGCCAGCTCCAAGAAATGATCAAATTCTTGCTTTTTCAGTACCTTTGTTACCTCAGAATTGAATCCCTGTGAATTCATTGCAAATAAGAGTTGAATTTATTGCTTCTGAAGCAATAAATTATTTGCACGTTTGCAGAAGCAGCACATAGTTTTGTACTCAGTGTTACTGAACGTCACATACATTGAAGAACTTCCGCAGTGGAATACTTTGTAATTTTTTGTCGTATTCAAAGCTCATTTACGATGCATCGATTCCAGTACATCTGCTGATGAAGAAAGAGTTCCCTTATAACAATGAATCAAACTTCATTCTTGTACTTTGCCCCCCGCTGTTTTGTTTCGTGTCAAGAATGATGTGTGTGACAGTCTGTGATCTGTTGGACGGGAGGCCAGGCAGCGTCATCACACTTGCGTGCTGCCCGTTTTCAGCGTCGGTGACGGACGTTTCGAAGCCGTTTTGGTGCCCGTCGGAAGCCGACTCGTCCAGGAAGACCCACTGCTCGAAGCTGCTGCCGTGGCGAGTGGAGGCGGCGTCCGCGCGCGGCGAGAGCGACGAGAAGCTGATGAACTTGCCGGCCGCCGCGGGGCTGACCTGGCTGACGGAGCCGCCCGCCAGCAGGCTGCTGGAGGCGGTCTCGGCCAGCCGGATCTTGGGCACCTCCACCATGATGGTGGAGGAGGACATGGCGGGGGGCGAGGACGACGCGTCGGACTTCCTGGGCGGCACCGGGAGGGCGCGCGGATTTGGGCTTCTTCTCGGGCACGTGGTTGCTGGTCGTTTCGGTGACCGTCCCTCCGCTCTGCCCGCTGGCCGACTCCGACGTCCTGATGGAGGTGACGGTGACGCTGCTTCTGGGAAGTTGAGCGAGGAGGTTATCGTCGGCTTTAAAACGTGCCGGACTCGCGATCGGTCATCGCTCCCGCACCCACGTTGTTGGTCGAGTCAGATTGCAGAGTTGTGTCGGGCTTATTCTTTATTCCTTTTGAGGTAAACGAACTTGTGATGGGTGCACCGTTGTGAGTCACATCCATGTTGGAGGAGCCGATAGTCTGATCACTGTCACTGTCAGTTGTAGTGACGACTTGGATTTCCGTGATGTATGTCATTGAAGGAGAGGCTGCAAAAGATGAGGTTGATGCTTGAGCAAGAATCGGAACAGGTGATGTTGGGAGTTCTGGAGGCTGAAGGTCGTTTTCCCACATATCTTCATTGTCACTCGTTTCCTGAGGAGCTGATGTAGAATCTACAAAGCTGGCTGCCGTTACGAAATGATCCGTTGCTGAGCTGACCAGCAAGCTCGAATCAACTTCTGGAGACGTAGAAGGATCTTGAGATGTTGAACTGACCACATGGATGTTACTTACTCCCGCATCGCTCGATGTCACGAGTGGGGACTGGAGTGAATCACGCATGTAACTGTGTTCTATTATAGAACTGTTACTATTGGGACTGATGTGCGAGACCTGTGTCCTCTCACGATTCGTAAGAGGGGTAGAACTGATTATGTTCCCCGTCCTTATTCGAGGAGTAACGGCAGGAAGAATTTGTTGAGGTGTGGTACTCAGCGTAACCTCGTGTCCAGCAGGCTCACTTACTGCCCGTCGCAGCGCAAGCAAAGACGAAGAAGCAATTGTTACTTGTGACGGCGACACGGACCTCTCCTCGGCACTTGATTTCATCTCAAGCGATTTCTTTGCGGGTTCAGGATATGTGAAGTACGGTTTTCTTCTGAGGGACGTTTTCTGCAAGGGCAGGTTCAGCTTCTGCGTCCTCTTGCTCCACAACAGTGTGATCACATTCCGGACTGGATCTCCCCGACTGTTCCGCATTGTCTGATTTGTTCCCTTGGTTTTTAGAACTCTCGAGAGGTTCGATTCCCGACAGGTTGATGGCTTCTGCTCTCACAATGGCAGAAAATTTCTGAGAAAGGCCAGAAAGTTTAACCTTCTGGTCATCAGCCAGATTAGGAATGTCTGCCTCTAGTCCATCGCGGATGAGCAAAGCGTCTTTCTGTTTGGGCAAATCCACCTCCATGCGCGCGGCGTCTGTACCGGAGGCCTTGAGCGGGAGGACGGCAGCGTCCGTCTGCTTGAGGGCTTCCTCCAGGGTGCCCGAGGGGCCCCTGGAGGAAGCCCTCAAGCAGACGGACGCTGCCGTCCTCCCGCTCAAGGCCTCCGGTACAGACGCCGCGCGCATGGAGGTGGATTTGCCCAAACAGAAAGACGCTTTGCTCATCCGCGATGGACTAGAGGCAGACATTCCTAATCTGGCTGATGACCAGAAGGTTAAACTTTCTGGCCTTTCTCAGAAATTTTCTGCCATTGTGAGAGCAGAAGCCATCAACCTGTCGGGAATCGAACCTCTCGAGAGTTCTAAAAACCAAGGGAACAAATCAGACAATGCGGAACAGTCGGGGAGATCCAGTCCGGAATGTGATCACACTGTTGTGGAGCAAGAGGACGCAGAAGCTGAACCTGCCCTTGCAGAAAACGTCCCTCAGAAGAAAACCGTACTTCACATATCTCCTGAACCCGCAAAGAAATCGCTTGAGATGAATCAAGTGCCGAGGAGAGGTCCGTGTCGCCGTCACAAGTAACAATTGCTTCTTCGTCTTTGCTTGCGCTGCGACGGGCAGTAAGTGAGCCTGCTGGACACGAGGTTACGCTGAGTACCACACCTCAACAAATTCTTCCTGCCGTTACTCCTCGAATAAGGACGGGGAACATAATCAGTTCTACCCCTCTTACGAATCGTGAGAGGACACAGGTCTCGCACATCAGTCCCAATAGTAACAGTTCTATAATAGAACACAGTTACATGCGTGATTCACTCCAGTCCCCACTCGTGACATCGAGCGATGCGGGAGTAAGTAACATCCATGTGGTCAGTTCAACATCTCAAGATCCTTCTACGTCTCCAGAAGTTGATTCGAGCTTGCTGGTCAGCTCAGCAACGGATCATTTCGTAACGGCAGCCAGCTTTGTAGATTCTACATCAGCTCCTCAGGAAACGAGTGACAATGAAGATATGTGGGAAAACGACCTTCAGCCTCCAGAACTCCCAACATCACCTGTTCCGATTCTTGCTCAAGCATCAACCTCATCTTTTGCAGCCTCTCCTTCAATGACATACATCACGGAAATCCAAGTCGTCACTACAACTGACAGTGACAGTGATCAGACTATCGGCTCCTCCAACATGGATGTGACTCACAACGGTGCACCCATCACAAGTTCGTTTACCTCAAAAGGAATAAAGAATAAGCCCGACACAACTCTGCAATCTGACTCGACCAACAACGTGGGTGCGGGAGCGATGACCGATCGCGAGTCCGGCACGTTTAAAGCCGACGATAACCTCCTCGCTCAACTTCCCAGAAGCAGCGTCACCGTCACCTCCATCAGGACGTCGGAGTCGGCCAGCGGGCAGAGCGGAGGGACGGTCACCGAAACGACCAGCAACCACGTGCCCGAGAAGAAGCCCAAATCCGCGCGCCCTCCGGTGCCGCCCAGGAAGTCCGACGCGTCGTCCTCGCCCCCCGCCATGTCCTCCTCCACCATCATGGTGGAGGTGCCCAAGATCCGGCTGGCCGAGACCGCCTCCAGCAGCCTGCTGGCGGGCGGCTCCGTCAGCCAGGTCAGCCCCGCGGCGGCCGGCAAGTTCATCAGCTTCTCGTCGCTCTCGCCGCGCGCGGACGCCGCCTCCACTCGCCACGGCAGCAGCTTCGAGCAGTGGGTCTTCCTGGACGAGTCGGCTTCCGACGGGCACCAAAACGGCTTCGAAACGTCCGTCACCGACGCTGAAAACGGGCAGCACGCAAGTGTGATGACGCTGCCTGGCCTCACGTCCAACAGATCACAGACTGTCACACACATCATTCTTGACACGAAACAAAACAGCGGGGGGCAAGTACAAGAATGAAGTTTGATTCATTGTTATAAGGGAACTCTTTCTTCATCAGCAGATGTACTGGAATCGATGCATCGTAAATGAGCTTTGAATACGACAAAAAATTACAAAGTATTCCACTGCGGAAGTTCTTCAATGTATGTGACGTTCAGTAACACTGAGTACAAAACTATGTGCTGCTTCTGCAAACGTGCAAATTAATTTATTGCTTCAGAAGCAATAAATTCAACTCTTATTTGCAATGAATTCAACAGGGATTCAATTCTGAGGTAACAAAAGGTACTGAAAAAGCAAGAATTTGATCATTTCTTGGAGCTGGCATGACATTGATTGAACCTGAAGGTATGTTTAAGAGAGTACTGTTATACTAGTCCTTCTCAAAATACATGATGCAAGTACATTGTCATACTTCAGGTACTTCAAATCGTTGCGGTAGATTCTGCAGGAATAAGGTTTAAACAAAATGTAGGTGCTAAATGTATGTATAGCAGCAAAAAGTTGCCTGACAAGCAACTTGGTTGAACAATGGTGCAATCGTTTTTAAAACAATTCTTGTAACTACATTGTGCCACAAAATGTTGTTCTTGAGGTTCAAGTTTGAATATTTTCACCCTTGTGATATTGAGGAACAG